>BMAO01039593.1:0-73236 GCA_019973975.1 Trichonephila clavata
AAATTGATTGTCCCACAAATATCTCGCACATATGCACAAGCCATTAAACCTTCAGCTATATCCAGTACTACTCAAACCGATCCAAATATAACGAACGTAATCTGCCCTCCATTACAATGTCTTAAACCCTTACCATCTGCAAATCAAAAGGCAAGTACATCACCCTCAATGCCTGCAGTCTCCACATCTTCAACTCAGGTACATCTACTTCCTTCCACATCCTCAGAAATACCAGCCATATCAAATGATCTACAGTTACCTATACCAATTCCTACTACTACTACCAGCACCACCCCGTTCTACCCTATGGAAACTTCATCAAATATATCTGCTTCCTCATCCAACTCCCGTACTCGACTCCCTTCTGCAGGTATAATACAATATTCAAAAAGGAAACATACAAAATCTCGAGCAAGAACGAAAAAGCTACTACAAAAAATAAACGAAACAGCTATGTATATAAAAATGGCACCACACATACCGATAAAGAGTTCTCCAGTACAGACTTCCGAAGAAGAAGAAGAAGAAGAAAATGACATGCTGATATATGATGTTGAAGCAGAAGAAGCAGAAGTTATGGAAAAAAAATATTTAACTCCGATCAAGCATCGGAAGGGGCGCGATTGAATCATACTTATCGGACTTGGTGGGGGTAATCCCCACCAAAAGCTTGTTATCGGCAATTTTTTACTTGAATATAAAACATTTTGATTTTCTTTTTCTGAAATGTTTTAAACTTGTCTGACTTGGTGGGGTGTGCCCCACCAAAATCTGATTGTTTATTTGTGTGAGCTTTTAACTATATTTGAGTATTTTAAATGGATTTTTAATATTTTAACAATTGATTGGCGCAGCTTAGCCGGAATCGGCTCTTGCGCCATTAAACCCTACATTCACTCACTCCAAGAGCAGCTGTGTCCATTTTTGCAGAAAGCGCAATCTACATCCAGATCCTCTTATCTTTATAGAAAATACACAAATACCTGTAGTTAGTGAGGTTCGCTTCCTCGGTGTAATCTTTGACTGTAAATTGACTTTCCTTCCGCATGTTCTTTACCTGCGGAAGAAGTGTGAGCGATCCCTCAATATCTTAAAAGTGCTGTCAAACACATTGTGGGGAGCGGATAGAGCCTCATTACTCCGAGTATATCAAGCAATAATCCTTTCACGTTTGGACTATGGTTGCGTTGTCTATGGTTCTGCTCGTGCATCTCTGTACTAAGAAAACTCGACACAATACATCATTCGGCTCTGAGAATAATTTCTGGTGCTTTCAGAACTTCGCCTGTTACCAGCTTGTATGTGGTAGGCTATCCACCACCTTTAGATATTAGACGGAGGCAGTTGAGTGCCAACTACTTTATTCGTGCCATGTCTGTTCCTTTTCATCCATTAAAACCCTTTTCTCTTGCCATTGGTCTCTCCAGGCTCTATGAAGCCCGTTTATCTAGTATCAAACCTTTTTCGGAAAGGGCAAAAGCTATTTTAAATGACGCCCACTTAAATAATATAAATATCCAGGAAAACAATATCTTTGCTTTCCCACCCTGGATATTCCCATTTTCAATTATAGTAATCCCTTTTCAGGTTATGGCAAAGCAGACACTGCTGATGTTATTTATCAGTATCTCTTTTCTTTCCACCGCAGTAAGTACTCTAAGTACATGCCAGTCTACACGGACGGATCAAAGACAGATGAACGTGTTGGGTGTGGTGTTGTTTTTAACGATACCATCCTCAGTTTCACCCTACACAGTTCCATGTCTGTTTTTAGTGCTGAACTTACTGCCATTCTTGTGGCACTTCAGCACATTTTAGCCCCTCAGGTGGCTCACCTTCGTTAGATGAGTACGGGTGTCACAATCCCGAGGTAACCTAGTGATCTTTTCCTTTACCCAAGGGGTTTACTGTCTTTGGTAAACACGGGTTTTACGACCCCGGTGTACCCTAGTGATCTTTTTCTATCTTCGACCCTCCTTCTTGTCACTCAATTTTTCCTTTACTTCTTTTCACGTCTAGATCACAGCTTAAAAAATATTAAATGTACTTGTGTGTGTAAATGTACTTGTGTTATATATTTAATTTGATTACTTATCCATTAATAACATATTTTTGTTTACATTTTGTATTGCGTTAATTTAGTGTCTTTTTTCTTCAGTTTATATAAATATTTTGCTTAGGTTGATTTATTCGTTTTCGACTAACACCGTTGGTTTCCGACCCGCATGTTTGCCGTGTGCGGCGTCCCGTAAGGAGGAAAATGGTGTCCTGGGGATACCTTTTGCGTACCCTTTGGCCCACGCTTCGCTGTAGACGGGTGGCAGGAGTGAGCCCGCTCCTGTCAATCGGCTGGTGACGAGTCTTTTCGGAGACATTGCTGTAGGGTTAGTGCTGCAGATAAGGGGTGGCGGGTTTACCCGTTGGATCCTCACCCTGATGCTGTAGCACTATATTCTGGGTGTACTCCACCCCTCAGGGGGCTCACCTTCTTTAGGTGAGTACGGGTGTCACAATCCCGAGGTACCCTATTGATTTTTTGCTTTTCCCAAGGGGTTTACTGTCTTTGGTAAACTCGGGTGTCACGAACCCGGGGTACCCTAGTGATCCTTCTCTATTTTCGACCCTCCTTCTCGTCATTACTTTCATTCTTCTATCCTTTCCCGTCTAGACAACAGATTAAAATTTTTTAAATATACATGATTTTAAAATCGAAAATTCCTTTTTTGTGATTAAATTCTATTCTTTATATATATTTGTTATTAACACAGTTTTGTTTTTAATTTGTGATACATTAATTTGGTTCCGTTATTATTGATTTTATTTTCGATATTCGTATTGTTTTACTAACACCGTTGTTTGTCAACCCGCATGTTTGCCGTGTGCGGCGTCCCGTAAGGAGGAAAATGGTGTCCTGGGGATACCTTTTGCGTACCCTTTGGCCCACGCTTCGCTGTAGACGAGTGGCAGGAGTGAGCCCGCTCCTGTCAATCGGCTGGTGATAAGTCTTTTCGGAGAAATTGCTGTAGGGTTAGTGCTGCAGATAAGGGGTGGCGGGTTTACCCGTTGGATCCTCGCCCTGATGCTGTAGCACTATATTCTGGGTGTACTCCAGGTAAGCGCCGTACCTGGTTTTTGCCAGATGACTGGCACACTGCCTCCCTTGTTGGACTCCGTGGTGGGTGGAGCCACACCAGGACGAATACCATCTCTCTTTCATGGATCCTGAAATTTCGTGCCCGGGTAAAGGCCTCGTTTTACCGAACATCAACATTGATCAGATAGCAATTAATGCAAGTTTCTTGATTTTATCCTTAACCAATGGTGAGATGTCGAAAAAATCTCCTTTCGCTATTCAAAAGGCTCTACAAGGAATCGGTGAACCGAAATCGGTTAAAAAATTAAGATCAGGTGATTTGCTTGTAGAAACGAAATCTGCTATACAATCAAAGTCCTTTTTATCTGCAAAAACATTTCTTGACTGTCCACTTCAAGTTTCTCCACACAGATCTCTTAATACTTGCCGAGGTGTCATTTCTGAACCTGACTTGTTAAACACTTCTGAATCTGAAATCCTTGAAGGCTTCTCGGATCAGGGTGTGATTCAAGTCAGAAGAATTACAATAAAAAAAGATAACATGGTTTGCCCTACTAAACATTTAATTTTAACATTTAATAACCCAAATTTACCCACTTCAATCAAAGCTGGATACCTGAATTGTAAAATTCGTCCATACATTCCGAATCCTCTGCGCTGTTTTAAGTGCCAGAGGTTCGGACATTCACAAACTTCCTGCCGCGGCCAACTTACTCGCTCTAGATGTGCATCTGTTGGACATGCTTCCACAGATTGCACTCTAGAGCCTAAATGTATTAATTGCTCTCAACCCCATACAGCTGATTTCAAACTGTGCCCCAAATGGAAAACCGAAAAACAAATTCAGACAATCAAAACGAATAATAACATATCTTACCCAGAAGGCCGAAAATTAATAGTTCCACAAACATCACAAACTTACGCCCAGGCTACCAAATCCTCTACTATAAATTGTTCTACACAGACAGACGAAGATATAACAAAAATAAAATATCCACCCTTAAATTTACTACAGCCAATTTCATCCCTCCCAAAACCAAATATACCAACATCCACTCCTGCTGTTTTCACATCATCTTCAGCCCAGGCACACCTCTTGCCCTCTACCTCTTCAATAGCCACTACAGTGTCAGAGCCTCAGCCACCAATTCCTATTTCTGCTGCAATATTTTCAACCACCAACCCTATATTCAGCCCTATGGAAACTTCATCAAATATATCTGCTTCCTCATCCAACTCCCGTACTCGACTCCCTTCTGCAGGTATAATACAGTATTCAAAAAGTAAACATACAAAATCTCGAGCAAGAACGAAAAAGCTACTACAAAAAATAAACGAAACAGCTATGTATATAAAAATGGCACCACACATACCGATAAAGAGTTCTCCAGTACAGACTTCCGAAGAAGAAGAAGAAAATGACATGCTCATATATGATGTTGAAGCAGAAGAAGCAGAAGTTATGGAAAAAAAATATTTAACTCCGACCAAGCACCGGAAGGGGCGCGATTGAATAATTCTTATCGGACTTGGTGGGGGCAATCCCCACCAAAAACTTGTTATTAGCAATTTTTACTTCAATATAAAATATTTTGGTTTTGTTTTTCTGAACTGTTTTAACCTTATCTGACTTGTTGGGGTGTGCCTCACCAAAATCTGATTGTTCTTTATTTTTGTGAGCTTTTAACTAAATTTGAGTATTTTAAATGGATTTTTAATATTTTAACGATTGATTGGCGCAGCTTAGCCGAAATCGGCTCTTGCGCCATTAAACCCTACATTCACTCGCTCACTCACTGGGTGTACTCCAGGTAGGCGCCGTGCGTGGCAATTGCCAGATGACCGGCACACTACCTCCCTTGTTGGACTCCGTGGTGGGTGGATGCACGCCAGAATGAAAGTTTTTCTACGCTTATGGATCCAATTCAGAATGGCCCGGGTAAAGGTCTTATTTTACCCACTCTTAACGTTGACAAAATTTCTACCTACACTAGATTTTTAATTTTATCTTTACCAAATAACGAAATGTCTAGAAAACCTTCTTTTGCAATCCAGAAAGCTATTCAAGGAATAGGTGGAGAACCTAAATCCGTGAAAAAGTTACATTCTGGTGACCTACTGGTTGAAACTTCCTCTGCTTTGCAAACAAAATCTTTTTTGTTGGCAACAACCTTTTTAGAATCCCCTTTGACAGCGAGTCCTGACAAATCCCTTAACTCCAGCCGCGGTGTCATTTCTGAACCTGACCTGTTGACCACCCCTGAAGCAGAAATCCTTGATGGATTTTCTGACCAGGGTGTAATTCAGGTCAGAAGAATTACAATTAAAAAAGTTGCAACAATTATTCCTACGAAACACTTGATTTTAACTTTCAATAGCCCTAATCTTCCTGGTTCTATAAAAGCTGGATACCTTAACTGCAAAATACGTTCGTATATTCCGAATCCTCTGCGCTGTTTTAAGTGCCATAGGTTCGGGCATTCACAAACTTCCTGCCGTGGACAACTGACGTGCTCTAGATGTGCATCTGTTGGACATGCTTCCTCAGATTGCAATCTAGAGCCGAAATGTATAAACTGCTCACAGCCCCATTCATCGGATTCTAAATTATGTCCTAAATGGAAAATAGAGAAACAGATACAGGAAATCAAAACAAATAAAAATATTTCATATCCAGAAGCACGTAAATTAATAGTTCCGCAATTTCCTCAAACTTATGCTCAAATTACCAAACCCTCTACTATAAATAATTCTACACAAACCGATGAAAATATAACAAAAATAAAATGCCCATCTTTAAATTTACTTAAACCAATTTCATCCCTCCCAAAACCAGATATACCAACATCCACTCCTGCTGTTTCCACATCATCTTCAACCCAAGCACACCTCTTGCCCTCAATCTCTTCAATACCCACTACAGTGTCAGAAACTCAGCCACCGACTCCTATTTCTAACTCAGTACTTACCACCACCAATAATATGTTCACTCCCATTAAATCATCCTCAATCACATCCGCTTCCACATCAATCTCTTGTAATCAACCCCCTTCTGCATCTACAACACAGGATTCAAAACAAAATTCAAAATCTCGGGCAAGAAAAAAAAATTATTAAAAAAAATAAACGATGCAAAAATAGAAATAAAAATGGCACCACACAAACCACGGAAAAGTACACCCCAACAGGATACCTCGGATGAAGAAATGATAGAATATAATCAGAATTAATTGGTTCTACCGGATTATTACCATATTGATACTCCGTATTCTCACATTATTACACCTACTCGATATAAAACTGGCACAAAGTAATTGTTCTCTCTTTTACAATTTACATTACCAGCAAATGGCTGAATTTTTTTTTTTATATATATAGATTTTTACTTTTGAATTTTTCTGCTTTAACCTTTCTTGACTTTGTGGCAGGGTTCATCCCCCACCAAAATGTATGTTCCTTTATTGCTTGAATTGAATTTTAATATTTTAATTTTACTTTGTACTCTTGAAACAGTGTTCTTGTCGGCATTTTTAGATATTTTAAAACGTTTTGAATATTTTAACGAACGTTTGGCGCAGTATAGCCGGCCTCGGCTCTTGTGCCAATAAACCCTAAAATCACTCACTCACTCACTCAGCACATTTTAGTCTCTGACCACCGTCATTTTTGTGTGTACACAGACAGCATGAGTGCTCTAGAATCTTTACACTCTTTAACAGAACGTAGACATCCCACTGTCATGGAAATACTTTTACTTCTGCGCAAATTAGAAAGAAAGGGTTTCGATATAATTTTTTGTTGGGTTCCTGGACATGTAGGTATACTTGGTAATGAACAGGCTGATAACGCTGCACGATCCCTGTCCGATCACATGCAGCACCCTGTCTGTTACCATGAATTAAAAGCACCTATTCTACGCTATATCCACAGTGTATGGCAAGAGACTTGGGATCAGCAGGTCATCAGCAAACTACATTACATTCATCCTTCCATTACTCATTGGACAGCGGTACCAATACGAAGACCTGATGTCTGCTTGACTCGACTTCGTATAGGACACACCCGTCTAACACATAGACATTTATTGCTAGGAGAGAGTCCCCCAGTTTGCGACTTTTGCCACTGTGACTGACATTTTACACATTTTAATAGAATGTCCAAAGTATTCATCTAAAAGGATCATCTTTTTTAAAACAAATCTCTTATCCCTGACTGATTTGGTTGGGGAAACTCCCCATCCAAATCTTTTTGCATTTTTACGTTCAATTGATATTTTACATCAAATATAACTATTTTAGAAATTTTCTCAATCATCAGTTTTATATATTTATATAAGAGAATCGTGTAGAAATTTAAATTGTTCATCTTTTTAAAATTTTTTACTCAATTTTATATTTTATTCTCAATCTGTTTTTTTAAAATACATTTTCATGTTTATGTATATATGTTTTTAAACTTTTAATATATATTAACAAATGTGTGGCGCAGTTTAGCCAAACTTGGCTTTTGTACAATAAAATGTCCACACTCACTCACTCACTCCAATATTGCTCCCATTTGACCCCGAGCGATAAATAATTCCACTCAGACGGGGAAATCCCAACGGCGAAACGCGACTTGCCTTTTTTTCTTTTTTAATTCTCTTGTGAAAAGTAAAAATGAAATGATTCCTACTTGGTGACGCGAACACACGGATTAACCCCGATCTAATGATAACCGTAGAAACCCGTTTTCCTCTAATTCAATTTCAGTGACCTTGAGGTAAGCTCTCAACTCGGACTTCTGCTGTCTTTTGTTGTTGATTCTTTGTAATCCCCGCCCCTTCGTGTCACAGTCTTGCTTTTGTGTGTCACTCTTTCCTCATAATCAGTCTCAGATCTATTCGGTGGCGTAACAGTAGAAAGTTGCACCTCTCCGGTTTGGGATCGTAGTTCTATCAACAATGCCAAGCTAGGAACACGTTGTTTCGCGAATCGGAAGTGTGATTCCGTTGGAATAATATTTGTGATTAGAAAATGCACTATTCTTGATAGAGAGCTGCAGGGAAAGGTACGTGATGCATTTATTTGTTCCTTTTTCGTTCGTATTTCCCAATAGAAAATTATTCTGTCTCGGTGATTTTTTTTTAAGCAAAAATGTTGTTTTGAATTTGTATAGGGTTTATAAATGGTTTTTTATTTAAAAAAGTAGAAGTGATCAGAATCCTATGGCAGCAAACGATTTTTTTCCCCCTTAACTAAAAAAAATGTGCATGAAAAAAATATGTGTTCGAATTTTTTTTCCCTATTTAATTCAAGAATGAAGTATAATTATTTTGTTTCGTTTTTCCATAGAAAACGATTTTTTTTTTCTCGCATGCAATTCCTTTTTTTTATAAAAAAAAATTCTTAATTTCTTTAAGAACTGTTCCATAATTTATAAGCTAAAGAAAGTTTGTGTTTTAAATTTTTTCTAGCACAATCGGGAAAAAAAAAAAAATTTCGTCTCATTCTTGTACGCAAACGATTTTTCTCTTTCTTTAAAAAATGTATTGATACTTCTAAATGGTTTCAGAAGAAATAATTGGCTGAAAATCGTTCTTTAATTACTCAAGAGTTATTTTTCTGTTAAATGCTTGTGGTTAAATTTATTTCTTTGTAACTCAAAAGTGAAGGAAATTTTTTTTATATTTTTTCTATAATAAACGAGTCTTTTTCCTTTAAATAATTTTAATAGGTTGAAAAAATTTTTAAAATAGTACTTTTTAAAGAAATTTTATTAGAATCAAGCTTTTGGTTTTTGAATTATTGTGTTAAGCAATTCTCTTTAAAAATATGTTTTATTCTAATTTTTTCTCAAACTTATTTTTCACTTTGTACACAAACATTACTAATAACGTTTTTTGTCGTTTCATATTCTTTTTGGAATGAGCTATTTACCAATTTCTGTTCAGTTTTGAATAAAAAGATAATTAAACTATTGTTATATGAAAAAAGCATGAACGCACACAATGTAGTTTCATCATTTACACACACAATTTTACTTGTCAATTTTTCAACATTTAAATCAAACAAAATGTTTAAAAAAACGTTTTCTAGACAAAATGTTACATAAAACTCGGATTTTCTTCCTGTTTTTCTTGAGTTGCCTCAATATCTCGATAAAATGTTCGGATATCCTAAACTTATACCGTTAGTTCCTCTTTGTGATGATTTTTATTATTTATTTTATTATACTCTTTCGACAAACTTGTATAACTGTGCATCAATTATTTATCCATTAGTTTATCGAAAAGTGTTTCAGTAAGAATTTAAGAAATGACATTCTTTTGACATGTAAGGAAAAAAAAATACAGTCAAAGCCAATTTGAAAAGCAATGATTTCTCAATGTTTCATCTTCAGTGACCAGTTTTAAGCAAGAAAATCTTTCAACAGACTTGAAAAGGAGATTTAATCAGCCCTTTTATCATGTTATATTTGCCATACAATAATACGAGTATGTTATCTTATGGGACGGGAAAAGCCCTCTTACGTTACGGAAATCGATATTTTTCTTTATTACATTATTATTTACTTAAATGCAGTTGTGTGAAAGCGTTTTATATAATCATAAACCATAAGAAGGAAAAAAACAACAACAAAGGCCTGATCGACAACTGCGTTAACACCCTATTTTAAGACCAAGAACAATAAAATGTTATGTTTCAATGAAATTATTTATTTTTACTCTCCAAATTAGATTTTAGATTTTAATTTGAAATTTTATTTTCAAGTTGAAACTGCGTTGCATCAATATTTTTAGTTCTATTTATAACGTTTTTAACATTTTAACTAATTATTTCGCGCAGTTTAGCCAAAATTGGCTTTTGCGCCATTTTTTAATTTAATTAATGAATTAATATTTGAAAATCTGTGTTTACATCAAGTGTCATCCACTACAATTTGTAAAAAATGTATTTAAACTTGAATGGATGAACAGAAAGTATTTTATTAACGACTAAAAATTTGAACAAGATATATATGTATGTGGGTGTGTGTGTGTAATAACTCAAACTGATGTCTATTGGTAATTGGAATCTTTATTTATAACGTCTAATTCAAAAATCCTAATACCCTTATTGCGAAACGTGTCTCAATTTATCTTTTTCTAAAGCATTAAAAACGTTATATTGGTATATTACTGATCTTTTGGACCTTGAATTTTGATAGTTTACTGGCTATTCCAAGAAATACAAGATCATTCATGGTTTCTAAGCACCTTAGAAATAGGGATTAATATTCCCTAAACAGTGAGGTCATTTTTATAAATAACTAGTTATTCCCTTCACCTAGACGCGCCCCTCAGGGGGCTCACCTTCTTTAGGTGTGTACGGGTGTCACAATCCCGAGGTACCCTAGTGATCTTTTCCTTTTCCCAAGGGGTTTACTGTCTTTGGTAAACACGGGCTTCACGAACCCGGGATACCCTAGTGATCTTCTCTATTTTCGACCCTCTTACTTGTCATCCAATTTTCTCTTTACTTCCTTTCCCGTCTAGACCACGGACAAGTGTTTTACAATAAACATTGTTTTATTTGTTGATAAATTTTTCCTTATTGGATATATTACAATTTATTAACATATTTTGGTTTACATTTTGTAATACATTAGATTTGTTTCTTCTTTAGTTCCCTTAAATGTTTTGATTCGTATATATTTTTATATTTGAGTACGTACTTTTGTATTTATTTTATACAGAATTAAATTAATTTCATTTATACTTAATTTTTCCCCCAATTATTTCGAATTTGGTTTGTTTTTGACTAACACCGTTGTTTGTCAGCCCGCATGTTTGCCGTGTGCGGCGTCCCGTAAGGAGGAAAATGGTGTTCTGGGGATACCTTTTGCGTTCCCTTTGGCCCACGCTTCGCTGTAGACGGGTGGCAGGAGTGAGCCCGCTCCTGTCAATCGGCTGGTGATGAGTCTTTTCGGAGACATTGCTGTAGGGTTAGTGCTGCAGATAAGGGGTGGCGGGTTTACCCGTTGGATCCTCGCCCTGATGCTGTAGCACTATATTCTGGGTGTACTCCAGGTAAGCGCCGTGCCTGGTGTTTGCCAGTTGACCGGCACACTGCCTCCCTTGTTGGACTCCGTGGTGGGTGGAGGCACGCCAGAATGAAGGTTTTTCTACGCTTATGGATCCAATTCAGAATGGCCCGGGTAAAGGCCTTATTTTACCCACTCTTAACGTTGACAAAATTTCTACCTACACTAGATTTTTAATTTTATCTTTACCAAATAACGAAATGTCTAGAAAATCTCCTTTTGCAATCCAGAAAGCTATTCAAGGAATAGGTGGAGAACCTAAATCCGTGAAAAAATTACGTTCTGGTGACCTACTGGTTGAAACTTCCTCTGCTTTGCAAACAAAATCTTTTTTGTTGGCAACAACATTTTTAGAATCCCCTTTGACAGTGAGTCCTCACAAATCTCTTAACTCCAGCCGCGGTGTCATTTCTGAACCTGACCTGTTGACCACCACTGAAGCAGAAATCCTAGATGGATTTTCTGACCAGGGTGTAATTCAGGTCAGAAGAATTACAATTAAAAAAGATGCAACAATTATTCCTACGAAACACTTGATTTTAACTTTCAATAGCCCTAATCTTCCTGGTTCTATAAAAGCTGGATACCTTAACTGCAAAATACGTCCGTATATTCCGAATCCTCTGCGGTTTTAAGTGCCAGAGGTTCGGGCATTCACAAACTTCCTGCCGTGGACAACTGACGTGCTCTAGATGTGCATCTGTTGGACATGCTTCCTCAGATTGCAATCTAGTGCCGAAATGTATAAACTGCTCACAGATCAATTCATCAGATTCTAAATTATGTCCTAAATGGAAAATAGAGAAACAGATACAGGAAATCAAAACAAATAAAAATATTTCATATACAGAAACACGTAAATTAATAGTTCCACAATTACCTCAAACTTATGCTCAAGTTGCCAAACCCTCTACTATAAATAAGTCTACACAAACCGATGAAAATATAACAAAAATAAAATGCCCACCTTTAAATTTACTTAAACCCCAATTTCATCCCTCCCAAAACCAGATATACCAGCATCCACTCCTGCTGTTTCCACATCATCTTCAATCCAAGCATACCTCTTGCCCTCAATCTCTTCAATATCCACTACAGTATCAGAGCCCCAGCCACCAATTCCTATTTCTGCTGCAATACTTTCCACCACAAACCCTATGTTCAGCCCTATGGAAACTTCATCAAACATATCCGCTTCCACATCCAACTCCTGTACTCAACCCCCTTCGGCATCTATAATACAATATTTAAAAAAGAAAAATCCAAAAAAGCGAACAAGAAGGAAAAAGTTTCTACAGAAACTAAACGAAACAGCAATACATATAAAAATGGCACCACACATACCGATAAAGAGTTCTCCCGTACAGACTTCTGAAGAAGAAGAGGACATGCTCATATATGATGTCGAAGCAGAAGCGGACGAAGTAATGGAAAAAAAATATTTAACTCCGACCAAGCACCGGAAGGGACGTGATTGAATCACACTTATCGGACTTGGTGGGGTAATCCCCACCAAAAACTTGTTATTAGCAATTTTTACTTTAAATATTTTATATTCGATTTTCTTTTTCTCAACTGTTTTAACCTTATCTGACTTGGTGGGGTGTGCCCCACCAAAATCTGATTGTTATTTATTTTTTTGTGTGAGCTTTTAACAATATTTGAGTATTTTAAATGGATTTTTAATATTTTAACGATTGATTGGCGCAGCTTAGCCGAAATCGGCTCTTGCGCCATTAAACCCTACATTCACTCACTCACTCATTCACCTAGACGTATGACTGTATTTTTTATAATGCATTTTCCCCGGTTCTTCCCAGAATATAAATAGTTGATATTTGAATAGTCCTTCTCTTGTATTTTTGGCTTTGTATGAGAAGCATACTCGATTAAATGATGTGATCACGATCAAGTCTTCTAATTTTTCGGTCACGACCACTTAATCACCTCCAATGAAAATGTAAATTTTTCGCTTGCAAATATATATAGGGAGAGAGTGAACTAATAGCAGTAATTGAACAAAAGCCTCCTTGGAGATCACTAGGAGAAAAGAGCAAAAAATTCGACTCATTGGAAACAAAACTTAAGGAAGTAAATTATTTCGAGTAAAGTTAATGCACACACACACACATATAAGAGGGGGACAATTTAACTCGCCTTCACCTTCGCCTTGGACTTATTCCTTTTACGCACAAGACATGTGTTGTTCCGTGAAAGCTTCCCAGGTGTTATAGCCGAGTGTTCAAGGTCACTAACTCTTTACTAGTATGGAGTGGAAGGTACGAGTCCTGATGTAGAGGATCCCGCCGTATAAAGAGGCTGATGTGTGTCTGTCTTGGCTCACGTTGGAGTTATGTGGAAATTTCGGCAATGGGGTGCCAGCACTGGTAGTGCCGTCGTTAGTTTAGGCCCGGGGTGGGCATTAAGTCGATCGACCGGTGGACCGCCAAGACATTTTGGAGTGACCGCCTTCACTAAGACCTAATAATCGTTCTATCATACGAAGGTCAGGAAATACCGTATTTATTAGAATTTAAGCCACCATCGATTCTAAGCCGCACCCCCAAATTCTCTACAAAATTTTGTGAAAATTGAAAAATAGTCTAAAATATGATTTATCGATATCCAATTTTACGAAATTAAAATAAATTTGAAAGGAAAACTAAAAGAAGTGAATAATTAGTTATTTTAGCATTATTAAATAAAAATAATAAACTATTAAATAATAATAATAATATTAATATAAACTATTAAAAATAATAAACTAAATCATAATAAACTATTGCTTTCAAAATGAATATAAATTGACAGTTCCAGCCTTTAAAGAATCACCCAATGAATTCTTGGTTTTCATATGCAATTATGTTTCTTGGGTAATATACGTAATGAAATGCAGCGGACGAAGCATTTTTCCTACTGCTCACAGAAAAAGACAACACGTGCACTACAGAAATTAAAAAATGCACTATATCATTCAATTTAATGTAAGTCTAAATGTAAAGTATGTTTAAGTTTTTCATCCACTTCTCGAACTACCGAGATATGTGAATTTTCTTACATGTGATATAGAGAAATGATTTAATTACATACAATCAATAAAAGGTACAAAAGTATTAATATGCACCCTAATTATACTGCTACATATACTCCCTAATTTTCTCTGGGTATTTTACTGCCCCCTGAAAGCTTCAAATGCGCACACGGGGGCGTTATCGCCCACGTTGAGAACCTATGCTCTAGGCCGATAATCAAAATTACGAGGTCCGTCACCAGTGGCCCTCGATTAATTTCAAAAAGTGAGACATAAATAATCAGTTAATCAACTACGGGTGTGTTCTTGATGTTACATCTCATTTTAATTTATTATCTAGTGTTTTTGAGCGAGAGTAAGTGGAACGATGTTCAAACTGTTTTTAAAATTATTTGATCTGATGGGGAAGTACCCACTCAAGATCTTATTTGCTTTTTTTATTCGATGGGCTTTTTAAATTACAATTGAAATTTTATTCTGTACTATTTAGGTTTTTTTTTTAAAATCTAGTACTAAAGATTTGTTTTTTGAGTTATGATTTTTTTATCAAGCAGTTTAGCTTAAATTTGTTCGAGCGCAATAAATTCCCTCCACTCTTTCAGGCTGCTTATCATGTTCTTTTTAAGCAAAAGCCTACTCTTGTCTTATGACATATCTTTCTTTTATGTCAAAATTTGTTTTCATTGGAAAATGTAGCCTATACATATTCCTAGAATTTGAGATAATTTAAATACTTTATGGCGGTATCTAAGTAAGCCATTAACGGCTTCCGGACAGGAGTGATCACTTCTGTCTAGTGGTCATGTTACTGGGCTACGGATCAGGAGGTACCGGGTTCTAATCCAGCACATTTGTGACCTTGGCTGGAAAGAAAAACGCAACACCTGATGTGTCGTGGCGCCATCTACCTGCAAGAAGAGCAAGCAAAGTCGCCAAACCCACTCGACGCAGCTTACAATAGTAACAACTCTCATGCTCGTCATAACAACAAATATCTCATTCGTTCGCCTATCCACCGACTCACTGGTGGGGGAGTACTGTGGTGGTATCTAAGTAAGCCAGTAACAGCTTCCGGACAGGAGTGGTCACTTCTGTCTAGTGGTCATGTTACTGGGCTACGGATCAGGAGGTACAAGGTTCTAATCCAGCACAACTTATTTGTTACAGTTAAGTGTGTAAGTTTGTTGTTGGCGGAAAATGCTCCGGAATGTCCTTCATGCAAGGTTTCAGTTCGTCACAGTTTAGTAGATTGCCCCGTTTTTAATCATTAGCACATCACCTTTTTCAATTCATCTCATTTGTCTGACTTGGTGGGAGAAATTCACCGCCAAAATCTATTTGCTTTTATTTATAAAATTGGATTTTTATATTTAATTTGACATTGCTTTATACAGTAATTTAACTTGAATTTTTATATATGTGCATACATGCACATATATAACTATATCGTGCATGTATTTTATATTCATATAAATTTATTTCTGATGATTTTAATATCCTAACAAATTCGTGGCGCAGTTTAGACAAAATCGACTCTTGCACTACAATCACTCACTCACCAAGTGGGTGAGCCTGTGGAAATGTAAGGTATTTATTTCATGATAAACAATTTCAGCCATGATTATTAAATTTCTTGTGAATAATTTTGGGGAAAAAAATCAGCTTTTTTTAAAGTTAATTTTAATGTTATTTTATAATTATGATTCAGCTGAGCCATGATCTACTTTCAAAAATGTGATCATATTCTCTGTTTCACTTGACTGTGGCGAGCTTTGTCGCCAATAATCTTTAGGTTGCTGACGTTAATAGGCAGTCAGCCAATTAAATTGCTCGTTTCTCTTAATGCATTGTAACGGATATCTCATAGTTTGGTGTAATGGAAATTAATCATTCACTGTGTAAGTATTTGATTAACTAAATATTTGACCATTTTTTGTAAATAATTTTCAATTTTTTCTCCAAAAATAAAAAATTATTTACAAATTTATTTACTAATTTTCTCCATTAGAAGCAATCTCAATAAAATGCAAGGCACAACGTTCAAATGAATCACAGTGAAAGAATTATATTGTGGAGAATGGAATTTTACTTTTAACAGCCCTCCCCCGTTATAATGAAGGCTATAAGACCGGTACACGTAAAAATTCGGATAGCACGGTGAAACAATGTAAATTTCAAGTTTTAAAATAATAATTATTATTAAAACTCAAAGACAAAAAATAACCATTTTGGTTGAAGGGAGAGTGTTTTTTTAAATCATAAGAGATTAAAATACATAAAAATTCAACAAAAATTTGTTAAAAGAAAGCCAAAAAAATAAATAAAGGAAAAATTAATGTATTTTATTTATGTTACTAATGTGTTTTAAGTTAATATTCTCATTCAGATTTGAATAATCATAATTTTTCTTATTTTGTATTAAAACCTTCGAAAGATGTAATTTATACATTTTATTTTTGTAATAGACCCACGTCAGATTTGTGTGTTGGAGTCTTAAAACTTGAGAGGGCAGCCTTTGTCTGTGAACGTTCCTTTATCTTAATTATTATTTTGTTTAATATTACTGCTTTTAGCATAACCACCACTGATTTAATTTTATACTTGACAGCAAAATTCACAGTAAATATAGTTAAAAACTGCGTGAAGTATTCTTCTAAAAGATTTGTATCCACCAATAAATTGTTAAAGAATAATATTCTGGCCTTCCGTTGGTTCTTTTAGTAACAATTTTGGAATTAGTCATATATTAATGAAAGGAACTCGAATGTGGAAAATGTGTTTGAGGATAATCGAAATATTAATTTGGACAGTCTCTTTTTCTCTTCGTGGTAATATATTATCAATTATATGTAAAAGAGGAAGAATGAATGTTAAATTCGATGGGGACTCTGCGTGTATCAGGAAGCAACGTCATTTGACATTTATGTGTCGCTACAACATTCATTGACGAGGTCTCTGGCGAGCATGCGCCGTTAGTTCAGATTTCCTTTGAGTTTCTCTATTTCGTTGGGTGAAATGGCAATATCGGGTTTATATGTTGTGTGCACGGACCTTTGGAATGGAGCCGTGAATAAGAAAATTGTACTTTGTAATCCGAATAAAGTGTGAACACACAAGTACATTATTTTAGAGTTCAATTTCAATTTAACACTCGTACAATTGAACAGCATTGCTTACACAAAAGAACACTGTGTGTAACTTAAATGATTTCAGAAGTGATTTTATTATGAAGCCACGTTTAAGTCGTTTTTATTCCAAATTTAGAATTCTGGAGGATAAATAAAATCATTTAGTTGCATTTCAATTTCTTATGCTAAATACTAAACCTAAATGCTTGAAGTAAGATCTTTGTTATTTTTCGAAATAAAAAGTGACAGTGAAAAGTTTTCACAAAATAGTTATAATAATCAATTGTAATAATCAATTTTTTTGTCGAATACGTTTTAATTGTGTTATTGATTGGCTGCAGAATTAGTCAAAATTTATTTGCTCAACACTGAATGAGAGGAAAAGTAAATAGTTTTCTTTTTTTTAGAGGGTGCTTGCTATGACAATGCACGGATCGCATCAGAAATTCAGTAAGATATGCTAACTTAAGGTAGCTTTTTTAAAATGCATACAATTATCAAGTTTTGAATTAATTCTTGTATGCATAGTCTTTCAAAAGATTAATGGCATGGTTTCAGCATCCTTTTTTTGTATCCATTTTATTCTTCTTTAAAAAAAAAATTTAAAAAAATAACTTTTAAGTATCAAGAAGCATTAAAAATATGTAAAGAAATGGTTCTCACGTTAGAGCGTCTTAGTTTTGCAATAATTTAACCAGCTTTCTTTGTAAATTTTAATCGCTATTTTCTTTTGTTTTAGGTGATCAAGTGAAGGTTGCTCTGAAAGACATTTTTATAAAAGTAACCTACCATGTTCTTACTACGATTCTCTACATCTTTCCTACTAGTAATCGTCTTGGTTTGGATCACCAATTCAAGAGGGCAAAGTAATTCTTATTTTATATCATTTCGGGAAATATTTTCATATTTAAATGCAATACTAAGGATATTTATTTTCTTTTAAAAACATTTATTAAATGTCAATATATCTCTATAATAATGCAAGGTTCAAGGGTGGAGTGGAGAAGTAAGGAGAGAGTGGAATGCCATTATAAATGTCATCCTTAACTGCAAGGCAAAACTATAGGATCCAAGTTTAGTCTGTCTTGTAGCTCTAGAAAAACGTTAATTTAAGCCAAAGGTGACCAAACTCTTTAGAAAATTCACCTAAAACAATTTTCTTTATATAATACTGCATGCAATGTAATCATAACTCTAATAATTGTACAGAAAGTCTTACAGGTTGCAATTTAACTAAGGCAGTGCTTCTCAGACTTTCAATATTGCGACCCAATATTCAATCCTAATTTTCCTCGCGCCCCCGCCATACAATAACAATATATTGAATTCAATATTACTATACTTTGACGCTAATGCTACAGTACGACATTAATCTCTTAAGTGCCACCGGTGTATATAAACGTATTTCTCAGTCAAAGTGTTAATCGCCCCTGACATATATTTGCGTCTTTCCGAAGTACGATCTTTTCGGTGCACTGCTATCCATAAAATTATTCCGAAGGCTTTGGAATGCAATAAAAGGATCTTGACAGCGTTTGCGGAGGATTTAATTATTTCAGAGGATTTGCTTTTTTATCCCTTTTCCTCCCCCACCCTCAATACATCACATGCGCCCCTACGTGGAAAACGGTGGCATTGGGGAACGAATAGCGTAAATTTTAGTCAGTAGTCATGAAATTATTGTAAAACGTACAAATGATCAAAATGAGCGTTAGTTTTTATATATAATTTTATATATGACGTGCCCATTGGGTCACTGGTAATTATTAATCGTATTCTTAACTTAGTACTGTTAAATTAATTATAAAATACCTTGTACAGTTCATTTATAAGCGTAAATGTATATTTCCTTTTTTAATTATGTCAGAACATATTTTGTTTGTTTACTTTCAAGAAATTAATAATTTTTTTAAAAAAAATCTTTTGTTTTCGACTTTTCAATCTACTCGCGCCCCACAGTTTGAGAAACGCTGAACTAGGGCGCAACTAAGAATATGAACAGATAATTGGAGAGGGAAAAAAAGCAGTTTTATTAAAGATAAGATAAATTTCTTTTATTTTTTTATTCCCTTTAGATGGGATGATCACACCTCCCTATGCAAATTTATACTTTATCAATACATTCTTAAAGGGATATATTATCTAATGATTGCAATTGTTAAAAATTAAATAAAATTTTAAAATAGAAAATATTGTCATCTATCCTTAAGAGACCAATGGAACACTATAGATCTCTTTTAAACCTCCATAGACCCTAAGGAATCCTGGACCCTGATTCGCGATGGTTAAATATATAATTAATTTTCAATCAAAGCGTTGAGCTAAGTAATGCATTTATGTACAATACATGGGTTGAATTTTCGATATATTTTAAGTAATTTAACTTTCTAAAAGTCAGCAATCAAAATAAATTCAGTCCTAAATACTGATTATTAAATAGTATATGTTCATCTCTTATTGCTATATTAGGATTGACGATATCCGGGTATGTTGCCTCAGGAAATATCGGTGAATCCCCATTGATAAACGAATGTCCTTAATGCATGCAAAAACTACAGAGTATTTTTTGTTTCTGGGGAAAAAATCTTTCCACCGAGTTTTACAGGTGTTTGTAATGCTTATTGGTCACTTCGTATAGCCTATAATTATGCTATTAGAGCAACATCACTAGCTTTTGACCCAGAAGCTCACATGGAACCACCTGTGAATCTTGTCTTTTTATGTACCTATTATTTTTTAATTGTCTCCGAGTGTTGAATGTATCATTGAGTGTTATTAATATTCATTCGTAGTTTCAAGATGTAATTACACATAATTTGAAGCAAGTTCATTGCTTTTAATGTCATCGTTCCATATTTATCTGGTCTTTAATAGGATTTTTCTAATGGGAAGCTTATTTAAATAGAAGATAATTATATATAAAAGTCGTCTTCAAACTGTGTTCAACGGAACCCTGGGGTTCCGCGAGGCTCACCCGGGGTACCATGAGTCACAATAAAAAAATCGAAAAGAAAATAAATCTGCATACAATATGGAATCCCATTTTCTATGGAGTTTCTATAACTAGGATCATGTAAAGCTCATTATATTAATTAAAACTGCAAAGTTTATTTACACATAATAATTTTTACTATGTAATACGTTTTAAACTTTTTTATATAATGTAATAAAAAAAGAATATTTAAAGTGTTTTTTTTCCTTATATGTTCTACCTAATACGTAGGTTGTACATATGCTTACAAAACTAAATAGCTTTCTAATGGAAAATTTACCTTTTTTTCATTTTTGGAGAAAAAAAATACCTATAATGAAGGCTAGAAAACAATTAATTCACATATCAACGGATTCGACATTAAAGTCTAAATTTAAGCAGGAACAGCTCCTAAATTTTAGATTGCAAATTTGCAAAACATACTCACACAGTTATAAATATTCTCATGCCTTTCTGAACAATCTATTTCAGTTAAAAATATTTCTCAACATATAAGGCAACAATATATATATATATATGCATGTAATATTCCCAGGAATTTAATCTTCAGTAACTTTTAATTATCTATGGTCCATCACTTCAGGACCCACGTTTTAATAATAAACTAGCTAGACACCTAACGGCAACCTTTTCAATTAACTGCATCTATCCACCCACCTATATAGATCATGTGACTTCCCACTTTCTATAAATACTGAGATTTCTGGAGATCAGCTCTCTTTTGTCTCTGTCTTTCGTCATGTAAACTGCTGCAGCTTGGTTTGTATTTTGTGTTTTCTTGCCTGCTTCTTGTTATGTTGGAACGCAATATGTTAAATGTTCAATAAATCCAATTAATTAATCACAATACTGCTTCATCCATTTGATAAATGTGCAACATTGATTATAAAAAAAATAGTGATCATATTAAGAAACACCTACCAACGGCCGAATATATCATATCTATATAAGAGTAAATTAACACTTAATATGAAACTTTACTGCAGATAGCTTCAATATACCTAGACACTGATAGTTTGTGTAAAAAAAAATGCAAGCACATATCTCAGTTATTAAATATAATGCAATGGTAGATGACAACTGGAGCATTACTAAATTTTAGTAAAAAGTATAGTATTTGTTATTGTTTTCTCAACATGTTGATCTACTTGAAATAATATTTTAAAATACATTAATCTAATGGGTTTTTTTTTGTTTTTTGGATGGGGCTCCCCGGAAACACCTCGTGGTTTCAAGGATTCCGGGAATCAACAAACACACAAAGTTGGAATTGAAATTTCAGTGATTAAAAATGCATTAGATTTGATTGAATATTTCAAGTAAAATCCCGAGGTACCCTAGTGATCTTTTCCTTTTCCCAAGGGGTTTACTGTCTTTGGTAAACTCGGGTGTCACGAACCCGGGGTACCCTAGTGATCCTTCTCTATTTTCGACCCTCTTGTCATTCAATTTTCCCTTTTCTTCTTTTCCCGTCTAGACTACAGACAATTTTCGAAATTCACATGTACAAAATTATTGATTAATTTTTTATTAGATTACTCAAAATATTCATTAATAATACTATATTTTTCGTTTTGTATTGCGTTAAATTCGTTTAATATTTTTTTTCCGACAATTTATTTTAATGTTCGTATTATTTCTTTGTTTTCTTACTAACAACGTTGGTTTTCCGACCCGCATGTTTGCCGTGTGCGGCGTCCCGTAAGGAGGAAAATGGTGTCCTGGGGATACCTTTTGCGTTCCCTTTGGCCCACGCTTCGCTGTAGACGGGTGGCAGGAGTGAGCCCGCTCCTGTCAATCGGCTGGTGATAAGTCTTTTCGGAGACATTGCTGTAGGGTTAGTGCTGCAGATAAGGGGTGGCGGGTTTACCCGTTGGATCCTCGCCCTGATGCTATAGCACTATATATTCTGGGTGTACTCCAGGTAAGCGCCGTGCCTGGTTTTTGCCAGATGACCGGCACACTGCCTCCCTTGTTGGACTCCGTGGTGGGTGGAGCCACACCAGGATGGATACCATCTCTCTTTCATGGATCCTGAAATTTCGTGCCCGGGTAAAGGCCTCGTTTTACCCAACATCAACATTGATCAGATAGCAATTAATGCACGTTTCTTGATTTTATCCTTGCCCAATGGTGAGATGTCGAAAAAATCTCCTTTCTCTATTCAAAAGGCTCTACAAGGAATCGGTGAACCGAAATCGGTTAAAAAATTAAGATCAGGTGATTTGCTTGTGGAAACAAAATCTGCTATACAATCAAAGTCCTTTTTATCTGCAAAAACCTTTCTTGACTGTCCACTTCAAGTTTCTCCACACAGATCTCTTAATACTTGCCGAGGTGTCATTTCTGAACCTGACTTGTTAAACACTTCTGAATCTGAAATCCTTGAAGGCTTCTCGGATCAAGGTGTGATTCAAGTCAGAAGAATTACAATAAAAAAGGATAACATGGTTTGCCCTACTAAACATTTAATTTTAACATTTAATAACCCAAATTTACCCACTTCAATCAAAGCTGGATACCAGAATTGTAAAATTCGTCCGTACATTCCGAATCCTCTGCGCTGTTTTAAGTGCCAGAGGTTCGGACATTCACAAACTTCCTGCCGCGGCCAACTTACTTGCTCTAGATGTGCATCTGTTGGACATGCTTCCACAGATTGCACTCTAGAGCCTAAATGTATTAATTGCTCTCAACCCCATACAGCTGATTCTAAACTGTGCCCCAAATGGAAAACCGAAAAACAAATTCAGACAATCAAAATGAATAATAACATATCTTACCCAGAAGCCCGAAAATTAATAGTTCCACAAACATCACAAACTTATGCCCAGGCTACCAAATCCTCTGCTATAAACAGTTCTACACAGACAGACGAAGATATAACAAAAATAAAATGCCCACCCTTAAATTTACTACAGCCAATTTCAGCCCTCCCAAAACCAAATATACCAACATCCACTCCTGCTGTTTTCACATCATCTTCAGCCCAGGCACATCTCTTGCCCTCTACCTCTTCAATAGCCACTACAGTGTCAGAGCCTCAGCCACCAATTCCCATTTCTGCTGCAATACTTTCAACCACCAACCCTATATTCAGACCTATGGAAACTTCATCAAATATATCTGCTTCCTCATCCAACTCCCGTACTCGACTCCCTTCTGCAGGTATAATACAATATTCAAAAAGTAAACATAAAAAATCTCGAGCAAGAACGAAAAAGCTACTAGAAAAAATAAACGAAACAGCTATGTATATAAAAATGGCACCACACATACCGATAAAGAGTTCTCCAGTGCAGACTTCCGAAGAAGAAGAAAATGACATGCTCATATATGATGTTGAAGCAGAAGAAGCAGAAGTTATGGAAAAAAAATATTTAACTCCGACCAAGTACCGGAAGGGGCGCGATTGAATCATACTTATCGGACTTGGTGGGGGTAAACCCCACCAAAAACTTGTTATTAGCAATTTTTTGAATATAAAATATTTTGATTTTTTTTTCTGAAATGTTTTAAACTTGTCTGACTTGGTGGGGTGTGCCCCACCAAAATCTAATTGTTCTTTATTTGTGTGAGCTTTTAACTATATTTGAGTATTTTAAATGGATTTTTAATATTTTAACAATTGATTGGCGCAGCTTAGCCGAAATCGGCTCTTGCGCCATTAAACCCTACATTCACTCACTCACTCACTCACTCAAGTAAAAATGGAGTACGATATTTGTATGCAAATTTTAAAAGTGTTTACTGAAAAATATTTCTTTCATTGGAGGAATTCGAAACTAGGCAATATAGAAGTGTTGATTATCTTTTCAAAACCCATGTCATAAAAAATAACGGTAATCATTTTCATGAGCTACGCCCCCTCCCTTTAAACCTAATAACGCTCTTCATTTGTATGTAATTCTTATTTTTTCATGGAATATTTACAAAATTCACTTAAATATCGTAGGGTTGTTTCTTTTCTTTTGAAAGTTTGAAAAAATAAATCATTTTCAAATATTTAATTAAAACAGAAACACAGAACAGTTTTCTTTTTTATGAAAAAAAATGTCCTGAAAAATCCGAAAGTATTTTTATTATAAATATTCTTTACAATATAATTTTATTTTTTATAATATGAAGAGTGATAAACTTATTGCAATGTTTTAAATGGCGAGCAACATTTTGTCTGTCTCCATTTCCCATTAAATTTGATTTCTTTTTAAAATATTTTTTATTAGATCACCACGGAAACTTATTAGGAACACCTTGCTTTTTTTAAAATTTAAAATTTGTAATGGCTACCATGTTGTGAAAGATTAAGTAATGCAGGCTTTGATGGTTACAGGAACAATATATTTTAATGTTCATGAAGTTCCACAACACAAGGAGACACAAACACACACAAAATAGTGTAGGAATGAGACATAAAAGGAGGGAAAGGCTTTCCCTGACTCCACGTGTATCCATGGCTCGGGGACCATCCGGCGGAAACAAGATCTCGGGAAAAACGTTCTCTTTTCCCCCAAGAACAAGTTGCGCCACCTGGCTGTCGTTATTTGTCAAGGGAAGGCAGAGTTTAAATGTAACTGTTACAAATGCCTTTTTTGTACTATTTTTAGGACTTTATTCCTGACCTTTGCATTGTTTATATAAAACAATCTAACGCTAGTTTATTGCTGTATTTTAAGGGAATATTTCGCTCGACTTCATAAAAATATAGCTCGTCTCACTCATAAAATTCCTGTCTCGGGTTTTTTCAGGGAAGTGTACTCGTTGCAGTTGTGTACCTGCTGTTGTTAGTGATATGAGATTAGAGACAAAGAACTCTATACAGTCGAATCTCGATAATTCGAAGTTGGAGGGACCAATGAAAAACTTGGAATTGTCAAGAGGGTAGAAAAAAATTCCCAAACAAAACAATGAGAAATTTTTTTCTAACATATTGAAACTATGTAATGAAACAACAATTGTACATATGTAAAAAATTATTTTAAAGTGTTTTTAAAAAGTACATTTTATGCAATATAAATATATTACAGATGTTAAAAGTCCTGTATTAAAATAATACATTCAATATATTCACACACAATGCTACGCATCTCTTTTTCACAATAGTGGACCATCCTTTCTGAGCGCATGTGTAGTAAGGCCACGTGTTAAACGAAAGATGTGGACGGCTGACAACAGCTGCGGTGGGTCTATTGTCCACCAATGAAAACAGTAAAAGTGTCTTTTCGCCTGAGGAATTGGAAACCACAAAGAAGAGGTAGCAGACAGATGGTCATCAAAGGGGCTACGTTACAGAGGAGACACGCAAAGACAACACGAAGCAAAACTTGTAGCTCCAACCTGTTTATTACAGGACTGCAGATGATAGTGAGTGTTCAAATGGTCGAGAGTTTTATAAGATAACTTCGAATTATAGTGTGTGTTGGGGTAGTCTGGCCAGCCACAGATTTTACTTCGAAATATTGAATGTACTAACACGTATTGCTCTAGTTCGAAATAACAAGAGTTTTTTTAGGGACTGAGCACGTACTTCGAATTATCGAGAGTTGACTGTATATCCAGAGTTTCAATGCTGATCAATTTAAATCTAAGAAGGAATAAGCCTCATTTTATTAAAACATTGCGCTTTGTCACATTAAAATAAAATAGCTATAATATGAAGTTTAGATACAAGCTTGTTTCTCAATATACAGTCATACCTCGATTGAATATTAACGTCGCACTGTTCATCTACACGAGCGCTTTTGGCGACGGTCCGCGTCATTTTGAACCATGGTCAAATGACTCGGATGACACCTGAGCTGGCACCCCCTCTCCTAACTACCACACCACACCAACGGGAGGACGTTTGAGCTCTCGACAGATTTAGCGTGCATCGCTCCCCTACACAGCGGGTCTTCAGTGGTACTGGGATCGAACTCATGCCACGCTAGCCATGACCCGTTGCCTAGACCACTTGGCTACCGCGGCCCAGTCATACCTCGAACTCACGATATAGGTGGAACTGAGTGATAACCGCGTAAGTCAAATTCGCGTAAGTCGGGGTATAATTTCGCATATAAATACATATAAATTATTTTTAGTTAAAAATAATAAGTAAAAAATAATAATTAAAAAAAGTTTTTAATTAAATCTTAGATAACACAAATACAAAATCGCAGGCCAAAGAGTTACTTTGATGTATAAGGTTCCATACATATAAAATCTAACTATAAGTAGACTGCCGGCTCAAAGATTTTTTTTTAGAAAATTTCCTCGTAGCATTTAATCATTTTGCTTTGTTGAAAAAATACGCTCATTGTTAGATTCTATATTTTCTAAAAATTTTAAATCCTTTTTCGATTCAACTGATACTTTCGGTCAAATTCCCAACCGTCCTTCAACCTTCTGATGTGGCCGCGCTAGCTGAGTGATCAAGGTATCAGATTATGGCTGGCGTGTCATGTGTTCGAGCCCAGTATCTCTGAAGACCCGCCGTGTAGGGGTGCGATGCAAGTTAAATCTGTCGAGAGCTCAAACGTCCTCCCGTTGGTGTGGCAGTTAGGAGAGAGGGTGCCAGATCAGGTGTCATCCGCGTCACTTGACCATGGTTCAAAATGACGCGGTCCGTCGCCAAAAAGCCCTCGTGTAGCTGAACAGTGTGACATTAATATTCACTCACTCACTTAATCTTCTGATTGAACTGGGTCTAAAGTCTTCAATGTCTTGCTTCTTGCTCATGCATTTCTATGAGATCATCGATTGTGGGAATCCTGCAGTTCTTGAACGTCATTAGTGTCCATTTCTAAATTTATTTGTCTTGCAAGACCGACAACTTCAATTACCCGACCCATTTTACCATTTTTTTTCTCTCGTTCAAAAGATGAATTGACAAGATTTGAAAATCTCGTAGCTTCGGGTTCGCGCAAGTCGAGCTATTACTGTAATTATTTTCAAGAAGCTTAGGGGTCATAGTCGCGTGAGGACATGTTAGACTTAGTTTCGAATTGAATCGTGGTGCTGAAAAACCTGTCGTTTAAACACGCTGATGCATGTTACATCTTTTGAGCCTCAAAGTCCTGAAGTAAGCGTAGTGTGGAAGTTTGAAGATTGAAATGAGAGATTAGGTGCCATCTTTGTCGCGTGACTGTGGTTCAACATTAAAAGGCCCGTTGCCAATAGCCTTTGGGTAGCTCCAAAATGCGATGCTAATGAACAATCAACCAATACATTCAAAAAATGAGTTTGGGCCGCGGCTAGCCTAGTGGTTAGAGCATCGGACTCCAGACCGGAAGGCATGGGTTCCATGTCCGATGCCACCAAATACCCTCCAAGCACACTTGGAGTACATGCTTGTTAAATCAGTGGGTCTGAAAGTCTTGTGGGCGATCGGAGTAAAAACCACGGGTGCAGGGGACTGGAGAATATTTCCCTCCCCTTCAGTTCCATGCCTAAATTGTGGAGATGGAAATAGGTGGTGTCGCCATCTATCGTGTAAAAACTGAGCCAAATCGTACTGTCACCTGCATGGTGCTCAAAGTTATAAAAAGAGCTACCGATAGGCATACACCTAGCCCCTTGCCACGATGAATTTTGGGGCTCGATCCGACTCCGACAGACAGGTGGCATTAGAAACAACAACAACAAATGTGTTTAAAAAAGAAAATGCAGAGCGCAGGAACGGCTGGAAAAATCAATCAAACTTGTCACATTCATAGTCTAATAGCCTCTGTTGCTTAATTTTCCATTAAACCCATTCAATCAATAATCAAATTTTCCCCACTTCATTGCAATATTCATGTAGTATTCTGATATCTATGATATAAAATTCTTAATAACGCTACGTGATTCATGAAGCACACCCTCGTTGTTCAGCGATCCATTAACGTTAAACATTGTATCACTGAAAGCATCATATGATAATGATTATGTTTAGCTAAGGAAGCCCATTGCAGACAAAATATTGCACTCGCATAGTTTGAAACCAGTTGTGTCTCTTATCTGCTGATGTTATCCGACCTTTCCTTTATGGCTGTATTCGATAAATGTTAAAAAACAGTTCAAACTTTGGTTCATTTTTTTTCGATAGAAAAAAATTCTATAACACTAACATTTAATTCCCTGCTTAGCTATACTATAGATCCGAGGTAAGCATTAAGTCGATCGACCGGTGGACCGTCAAGACATTTGGGGGTGACCGCCTTCACTAAGACCTAATAATGATTACATTATATGAAGGTCTAGAAATAAAGTATTTATTCGAATCTAAGCCCCGTCCCAAATTCTCAACTAGATTTTGTGAAAATTGAAAATAGTCTAAGATGCACTGCGAGAAACGATTTTCAAAACTGAGAGTAAACAGCTCACTTATGAGTACTTCACATTCTCAAAATAGCTCCGATGCACGCATACTCAAATTTGAGAATCGCATATTCTCATATTGAGACACAAGTACATTCTCATTTTTGAACCTGTTACGGGATCAAATTTTTGAGAATGAAAGATCGATATGAGTATATAATGCACTCATATTTGAATCTTTTAATGTATCAAATATGAGTTTAAAACAATAAAATGAGTACGTATAGCATTTATTTTCGGTACTGTTGTATCTAATATGAATTTTTAACAGAAAAATATTTATTAACCCAAATCTTAAGGGATTTAAAAATGTGATACCTGAGTTGTAAATTTTCACTTTCTACATCTTACGTATTATTTTATTTTCATTTCATGAAATTTTTACATTTAACTTCGAAATCAAAATTCATTTTACATTTATTGTGTGTAACAAAAAGGTAATCGCGTATTATCGCGAAAGTGCCTAAGTTAATGATAACTCGCCAAATTGGCAGTAATGATTTCGCATGTGTCCTACGCGCTGAATTAGCAACCATGTACTTCGTTTTATATAATGTCGCCAATACGGTGGCGACAATACGCAAGTATCAACAAAAATATTACTTTTCGAGAAAAAAAAATGCAACTATTATTTAATCACAAATGCAACTATTATTTAATCACTTTTACCGCAAATATAAATCTTTGAAAACTGCAAAAATAAATTCGATGTAATAGTTAAACAAATGTGTATGCATTTTGAACTAGTTCCAGAAGCAATTTGATTCATTATTTATATTTATGTTTCTCTAGAAGCATTATATTGTTTCCTTAAAATCATATACAAGCAGAAAATTAACTTTTATTTAAAAAAATTCAGCCCTTCAATAATAAGTTATTAGAAATATCTAGGAAACATTATGATAAATAACAGATTTTTCAAAGTAAAAATTTCAAAACAATGCCAGAAAGAAATAACTTTTTTACATATTATTGTAACCTGAAGAAAAAAACCTTTTGACTAAATTAACACTCATTAGGCCCAGATGTGTAAGTACTCTTTATATCAATTGTTTTGTTTAAATAGAAACACATCCATCCAGATGGAAATAAAGAAAATACATTGCTATATAAATTAAATGTAAAAAAACTTTTTTAAGAACAAGCTTTTATTTAAACGCGCTAAAAAGAATAAAATAAACTTTTCCTTTAAAACTTTTTTTACTATCAACTTATAACGTCATTACACAATTTATATGATATAAAAGCTTGTCGCAATATTTAAGTACTCATATTTACTTAGTTTGAATTTTTAAAAACCAAAATCAATCAGGTCAAGTTATTTATTTTACTTGTTTATCTACACAGGTAAATCTCGCGACAAGCTTTTATATCATATAAATTGTGTAATGACGTTATAAGTTGATAGTAAAAAAAGTTTTAAAGGAAAAGTTTATTTTATTCTTTTTAGCGCGTTTAAATAAAAGCTTGTTCTTAAAAAAGTTTTTTTACATTTAATTTATTTTTTACTTTTTAGTTATCGCTGGACAGGTTTCTCAGCCTGTTCAACTCATTGAACGCTGGTTCGCCATCCCTGGTTTAGCTGAATTAATTCTCGCAAAATGGTATTAGACTAAAAACACAATTTTTTTAAATCCGTAATTTTTAAGCAATTTTTTCAATTTTCATGCAGATTTTGGCTAACATTGTTCTACACACGAAAAAAACGGTTTCGTGAGATTATCTTCATAAATGACAAAGTTATTAAATGTTTAATTAAAATTTTGACTATTTTTGAAAAACTTAAAGAATATATTATTTATTTGAAATATTTTGAAGATAAGGGATGTATTTCTCTAACATATTAGAAGAAAATTTTAATTGTTTATTAAAAACTTCAAAAGGCATTTAAATATTTGTATTAATCAATAAAATGCTTAAGACTAAAAACGCATTTTGTAATCTAAAAAGAAAGTTTTATCAAATAATGATAATTTTTTGCTGGACATTGAACATCTTCTACGTAAGAATCTATTTTTTTTTAATTGCTCAGATCATCTTTAGAAACTTGATTTTGAAAAAATCAATAATTAAATTCAAATAAAATTAACAGATTCTATTTGTAATTAAATTTAAGGACACATGTGTCGTAGTGTGTGTTTAGATTACTGGTGATAAAATGTGGTATATTTAAATTACTCGTAGGCTTAAAATTAGAAAATTTCTTTAAAAAATTACTTTATTTTATTGTAAAATTATTTTTTTTAATCGAAAATATATTGCATTTCTAGATAATATTTTTCTCTTATTGTTTTCCTAGCGGATTCCTTTTTGATGGGTAAGATACATTAAAAAAATGATCTTTCCGATTCTGTAATTATTTTTTGTCTGAGTTTCATAGATTAAAATTAGATAAATTATTTAACGAATTTCTTCAATACTCCATCTCAGTTTAACTTGGCAGCGTTGAGAAAGGTATACAATGTACCAATCTACTTGAAAAATAGCTCTACTTTTTTGTTTTGAATTTAAATCCAAGGAAATAGATAGAAATTTGTAAAAAAATTGCATACGTTGTAGAAATTAGATTGTTTTTACGTTGTAGAAATGTAATTATTTTTTAGACAAAGTTAATTAATACTGTCAATAGCGCAACGTTATGAAATTCCAGTTTGGCTGAAAACCGATTTTCGACGCCAACTTTTGTCATTGTTGTAACAATAAAATTATTACAACAATGCAAATATATCCAAGTTGGCGCCCAAAACTAGTTAAACGTTTTTAATTAATATATTTTTAGTTAATTGCAATATCGGAATATAAATGGTCAAAACATGCATTGTCATCCAAACTAAACGTGTATACAAAATTTCAGCTCAATGGGAGGAAGATATCAGCTTCAAAATTGAGTTGCAAGATTCCACCCGAACAAATTACATACATACATACATACATACATACATACATACATACATACATACATACATACATACATTGTAAGTTAAATAAAAGCTTTTAAATAATAAATTAGGCTCGTTTTTTGTTAAATCAACTGATTTTGCACTCTCCTATCACCAAAGAAAACAAATATTATAGTTTTTTAAGTTAATGTTTTTTTAAATTAAAATATTTAAAAATTTCAGTCCTTAGAAGAATGTAAAAACAACTAAAACAGTACATTTTTGCATTAACAAAACATTTAGTTTTTAACCAACTAGAAAGAATTTTTAGAGAAGTTTTCAGCACCCATTTAGAAAAAAAAAGAAAATCATAAGGACCAATAGAATCATAATTTAGCCATTTTACTCGTACAGCATTTTATTTTCAATACCTTTTTTCAATTATTCACTGTTAACAAGAAAAATAAAACAAACCAAAATCATATTGTTGAAATATTTATTCTGGAAATTGTACACATACATATATATACATTAAAAAATAAACAATATAAGTGAGATTTTTGAAACATGTTTTCTTCAATAATTTATTTTTTTATTGATTTTTTTATAAACAGTATCTAATCTATATTATAGTCATTTCCATCCTTATTTGTACAGAAAAGCTGTTTTAATATAATATGCATTGAATTATCATTTTAAATATAGGTTCTAGTGTATAAAAGTACATAAATAAACAGCTTTTTTATTTTATTTTTATCAAATCATGTCTTTGAGTTATGAAATGTGAGTGAAAATGCCTTTCAAACAGTGTTGTTTCAAATAAATTACATGTTAGGATATGTGAGTCATCTAAATTATTTACTGAAGAATTTATAAATAGCTGGTTCTGAGAGGAATTTTGAAATTTTCCTCATTAGAGTAAAATTTTTACTAATGTTGTGCATAATTATATAGTTTTCTAAATGGCTATCTACAAAATTTAGCATAACACATGTAGTGTTATGCTACGCCCATATGAGTATTTAGAACATGACGATAAAGTCTACAAAATGTGAAACCAATGGTCTTTGGCAGAAAGTGCAAAATGTATGAAATTCATAGATTAATTTTTATCCATAAAATATATACATATAAAAAGAGAAAAATTCTGAACTATGTGCAAAATTTAAAATAAATTATGAGTGGAAATATTAAAAATGAAGATTAATGCTAACAAGCAGAAATGAAATTAATGCAAATTAAAAATAAAGCATTCATAATTTAGAAACAAGATAAAAGGTTTAAAAAATACAATTTTATAAATATTACACATGAAGGATAAAAACAACAGTTCAAAAAATATCACACATTGGAACAATATATATATACAGGAACTAATTTGTTATCAGTACACTACACATTAAATATCTTTTAGAAGTGGTTTTGAAATCGCTGCAAATAAAATTTTGCCATCCGATAGTTTTCAATCAATGATGACAGTCTCCCACTACGAACTCAAAATGAAAATAATTTAAAAGAATGGCTTATTCCTGGCAAAAAAGGAATTACATTAAAAAGCAAAAATGTAAGTAATTTTTTATAGAAAACAAATTAGAAAAATATGAGTGTCAGGATTTAAAGAAATAGAACACAAGGTATTTAGAAATGCCAAGAAAAGAAGCAGAAAGAAATAAAGAAATTGAAACCGGAAAAATAATAACTGCGTATAAAAGCGTGGGGTGCTCAATATTGTTATAATTTCTTACTAGTTCTATTCCAAAATGCAGAGTTAGTGTAAAAATGTAGTACAAAGGCCCCCACGCTTTTACCACAATGACATTAATTTTCTCGTTAATCATTTTATTCTTATATTGAGATTTTAGTTCGATAAAAGCGTGTTTTTTAAAACTATATTTTAAATTTTTGGGTCTTCATGTGTGTCAGACTACTGATTTCAGCACTTAGGTATTATCACAACAAATGCCAAATCTAATAATAACTCGCCTAGTTGGCAACCCCGATTGGTACTTGTGTCTTATTGCAACCTATTGGTGACATTATATGAAATTAAGCCCTTGGTTGTGCCAATTCAGCATGTACCACACATAGGAAATCAGGGTGGCTAACTCAGCGAGTTATTTAGAATTGGCGATAATATGCAAGTATCCTCCAATTTCCTGTGAGTTGTATGTGCTGAATTGGCAAACAGGTGTTTCATTTCATATATGTCGCCAGTTGGTTGCGATAATACACAAGTACCAAGATTTCTTATGTTTTTCCCACTTGTGTACAACATACCTGCAAATAGGAGTTTTTGTACCCAAGCCGTATTAATTTTTGGTACTTGCATATTATTGCAACCATATTGGCGAAATTATATGTAATAAACACATGGTTGTCAATCTGGCGCATACGACTCATGCAAAATCAGGGTCACCAACTTGACAAGTTATCTTGAACATTGTCATTGTTGTGGTAATATGCATTGTAAAATCTGGCGTATGATGTACACTTTTAACACAAAAAATAAGATTGAATTTTACGTGTGCATGTTACATGCCAGGTATAAAAATGAAAGCTTTAAAAAAAACGTGAGCATAGGAAAAAAATTAGATTTCTACATAGATTGAAATGTTGTTCATTTAAAAGAAATGGCGTTCCTTATGAACTTAAAAGGTTGCACTTCTAGATGTATACTATTTTTTACTAAAGCTTAGAATAAATGACTTTCAAACTTTAAGAGCATGGCTCACATATATCTCAGGTTTCTTCATGAAAAAGGGGGTGCACATTATACAGCAAATAAACAAAACACTATAGTCACAATAAAGGTATTCTTGAAATAAATTAAGTTCAATTTTACTAACTCCAATTTTGATTCTTTCAATATTCGAAAATGAGGGTGAAAGGATTCATAAAATAAATGTATTGAAATAGTTGACTCTTTTAAATAATTTCTTTATGAGAACTTTTAAGACATTTTCCATAAGTTTACCAATAAGCTGAAAAAAAGTTCTTTAAAATTTACTAGAAATTAGTCTCTTAAAAAGATTAATAATTGAAAACAAAAATTTATTTTGTAGGCTTGCCTTTTTCAAGACATGCAAGTCATTTTAAAGTTCAATATGAAAATAAAACTAAAATTATTCCAATGTTGCAAATGAATACTTAAATTATTATTTGCCTATAAGCAAGTGCCCAAAAAATCAAACAATATGACTTATTATGAATCAAGTAAATTTCATTAAGATATGTGACTACCCAAAATTCGCAGTTTTGCTGAAAATTTTCAAAATTACTTTTGTGTTTTTATTTTATAGCCAATACATTTCAGATTCCATAAAACACTCTATTTTTGTTTCTACGATATCTAGAAGCAAATTTATAGCATAATTAGTAAACTGGAATTGGAGTTAACAAAACCAGATGCTGATCCCTACACAAAATATTGTTAAGATATTGAACTTAAATTTTTAGAACATGTTTTATTTAGTTGTATCTGTGTTATGAATCTAATCTCTGTGTATATACAGTGGACCCAAAAAGTGTTCGTACACTTGCAATTTCATATAAGATTTATTGTTTCCGACTAATAAGAATTAATATTTTGGAATTGTAATTTTTTTATATCTGCAACTTGTTCTTGGCGGAATGACATAATTATTTTTTTTAAAAATAGTATAACTATTATTTTTGAAAATTAATAATCAAAAAGCTGCCGAAAAATTACGCCACTAAAGTCTTCGTACACTTAACAAAAATCTCAACATAGCTTTATATATATATATATAAATATTGTGTATTTCTTTCTTAATTTAGAACTTAGTAGGATATCTTTTAGTGTCCACAACAACTTTTAAATGTCTTGGTATAGATTTAATCAGTTTTTTGTAATTTCTGCATCGATTTACCTCCATGCTTCAGTGATTATTGTTTTTACTTCCCATTATGTGTTTATATGTCATGTTTTCTTTTTACTTTAAATCTAGTTCTTCCCAAATATGCTCTGCTGGGCTAAATAAATTGATTGAGGAGGTGTTTTCACAAAATTTTGGGGCAGTTATAAAAACACCAGCGGTGTACATTGAGAGCATCATTATCCTGTTAAAAAATGAAGTCATATTCAATATCAAATTTTGGACAGACAATTTAAAATTTCTCTTTAAAATATTTAACTAGAGCTCATGATTCTCAATACCATCAAAAATTACCTAATTCTGTAGCTGATTTACGCCCCCATACAAGAACACTTCCAATTCCATGGTTCATTCATCCTACTAGATTCTTGTGACTAAGTTTCAGAAAATTCAAAATTGTCAGGAAAGTGATTGGGATGACAGAAAACTCAACATTTTTGGTTCTGATGGGCATATAATAGTTTTAAAGGAAAAAATGAGGCATTTAATCCCGTGAATTTATGTGGAACCTCCAACTCCATGCTTTAACACAGAGGTGTTCTTGCAGGGGAGGGTGGGTGTAAATAGGCTTCAGGATTAGGTAATTTGGTATTTTTTGATGGTATTTAGAATCATGAGCTCTATTTAAATATTTTAAAGAGAAATTTTAAATTATCCTCTCAAAATTTGGATATTTTAGACGACTTCATTTTTTAACAGGATAATGACGCCAGGCGAACTGCTCTCAATGTACACCGCTGGTGTCTCTAAAACTGTACCCAAAATTTTGAAAACACCTCCTCAATCAATTTATTTAGCCCAGCAGAGCATATTTGGGGAGAACTAGATTTAAAATAAAAAGAAAACATGACATATAAACACATAATGGGAAGTAAAAACAATAATCACAGAAGCATGGAGGTAAATCGATGCAGAAATTACAAAAAACTGATTAAATCAATACCAAGATGTTTAAAAGTTGTTGTGGACACTAAAAGATATCCTACTAAGTTCTAAATTAAGAAAGAAATACAATATTTAAAGCTATTTTGAGATTTTTGTTAAGTGTACGAATACTTTTGTGGCGTAATTTTTCAGTAGCTTTTTGATTATTAATTTTTTAAAATAATAGTTATACTATTTTTAAAAAAATAATTATGTTATTCCATTAAGAACAAGTTGCAGATATCATAAAAAATTACAATTTCTATACATTAATTTTTATTAGTCGAAATCATTAAATTTTATAGGAAACTGCAAGTGTACGAACACTTTTGGGGTTCACTGTATTTATGCACTTCATTGCATTTAAATGAAAAAAAATCATTAATTTTTTAAAAAATCGAGCTTTTGCATAAAATTTGGCATATTTAAAAAACTTTTAATTCCTAATACATATAAAGATGTTCCATTATTTATGTATTGTATAAATATTATTTGAATGCATTCATTAAAATTTTGTGTAAAAGATCCTCATTGCTATTTTTCATGAAAATTTTACTAAACTCGAATATTTTTATAATCTATAAAACTCTCCAGAAAACAGCAAAAGGGTTAAAAAATTAGTTAAACATGAAGCTAAAGAGTTTGAGCTATAAATATGGTGAGTTTAAGAAATGTACAACGAGTAGAACATTTTTCATATTGTATTTAAATCTTTAAAAGCATTGTCTGAGAAACTATGTTTTTTGGCTTCATGGTAAAGTTCACAAATGGATTTCTTTTTAAGATATTGAATTGAAATTTTCAGAAAATTTTTATTTGTATTATAGATTATAATCTCTATGTATGTATTTATGCATTTTATTGCACATACAATTTGTGAGAAAAAAACATGTTTTTTTAAAAAAATGGACAAATTTCAAAAATATTATAAATTTTATCGCTCTAGGCACAGATAATGATGTTATTTTTGTGCAGTTTCAATATTATTTGAATATATTAATTAGAATTTTCAATACAAGGTTTACTGTAACTGCAATTTTTCCCTAAAAATTCCCAATCTATCCAAAATAATTTAAAATTTTGTGGAATTGTATTTTAATTCCTGACTGAAGTGTAATATAGGGGCGATTTGGCGATTTCGATTTGGCGATTTTTCTTTGGATTTTTATATACATATGGTGAGATGAATTCATTCTGGCTTCGGGAAACCTATCGCTAAGTGAAGTAGCTTGGCGATCGATTTTGGTCACCAAAAAAATTTGGCATCGCCAAGGCCCCCCCCCCCTATACTACACTTTAACCTTAATTCCTAGTTCTATGCACATCCTTTTTAAAGAAAAGTGTTTTTTTAGTTGAAAATTTATGTTTCAATAAAATGCTCCGAAGGTAGCCACATACCTTAAATTTGTTTTTTTAAGTAATCCGTCAAATAAAGGCAGATTTTTTTCACATTTTTTCGCTAAATTCCTATAAAAGCCTCATATTAAAAACAAGGTACATACTTTTGTAAAATAAATAGGTGAAAACTTTAATTCAAAAGTCAAGAAAAAGACTGTTTTGATTTAAAATCATAACAAAATCAAAACAATATAGTACTCATGTGTTCGTCCGCGGGTAGCGTGGTAGAAACGAAAAATAGTTCGGAAGATTTATGAGAACTAAATTTGTTGTTGAATCCCTATCTTTAAAATATGTAGCCAGTATATTAAAAAACTTCTTTAATCCTGAATATCTTTTTTAATTTGCTTGATAGAGTTAATTAACCATTTTTTGAAATTTTGAGTACATGTAATGTTTCATATTCGAAAAGGCACGCGTTCAAATCTGATATAAACAAACTCATCTCAGAATGAGTAGGTCCATGTGCTCAGTTTTGAGTATTTCTTTTTTCTCCGTGTGTGGTTTATCGATATACAATTTTGCGAAATTAAAGCAAATTTAAAATCAAAACTAATAAGAGGTGAATAATTACCATAAAATCCCGCGTATCACGTGCACTTTGAACACAAAGAAATACGATCGAAATGAACGGGTGCGCGTCATACGCCGGGTACAAAAAAAGGACAGCTTAGAAAAAAGATTAAGCAGAAAAAAAGTATAGGCTTCTACGTATATTGAAATACTGTGTAAGAGAAGTAAAGTTCTTTATGAACGTAAAGGGTTGTAGCTCTTGAAGTATTCTATTTTTTACTGCAACTTGGAATAATAACTCGAATAAAGGACTTCAAAACATAAGAGAATTGCAAATGTATATTTCTAGATTCTTCGTAAAAATGAGGGTGCGTATTATACGGCGAATATACCTTAAAAATAAAAAATTGAAGCTTGAAAGTATAGGTGCGCGTCATGCACCGGAATTTGCGGTACTTATTAAAGCTATTAAATACATGTATGAAGTTGGATGGTGTATTTAGAACACAATTACAACACCCTCCCCCCCCCTTTCGATTCTAAGCCACGCCCGATTTTCAGTAGCATTATTATTGGGTAAAAAGCGCGGCTTAGATTCGAGTAAATACGGTATTTTAAAAAATACGGAGGAAAAAAATCGAATGATTACAGTAAAAATTTCGTTGAATAGAAAATGCACTTCGCTATTTGGAATCTATTTTACGAAGAAAATCGTAAAATGTTCTTGGTTCCAGGAAAAAGTTCGAGAAAGAGAAATTCGTAAAATGAAGGTGCGGCTGTATTGTATACTTTCTTTTAGCTCACTACACCTACGCCACTGGGTGGAGCGCAACACCTTGAAACAATTAGAAGTAGCCTGTACTATAGATAAAATCCTATTTGTTGTACATTATACATTCTTGTTAGGATTAGTTAATTTTTCCCCAGCGTAAAATATTTTATTTCTCATAATATTATAATTTTAAATTGATGCTCGTCTTTATCTATTAGTAAAATTGTACATTTACCTTTTTCCCCAAGTTAAAAAGGACATGGTACGATTTAAGCAAAAAATTTTAATTTAAGGATTTCCAAAATGTTTTTGATGGCCTCCTATGTGCGTATACTATGTAAAACAGATTTCGTGCTCAAAATTCCATAAAAAGCCAGCCATTTAATTTTTTAAGGAAAAAAATTAAAATTTGTGATTTTAAAATGCTACTCCTACAAAAATGAAAGTACACACATCACATTTGATTTACAAGTTCGTCAAACTATGCGTAATAAAAGTTGGTATGGGTTTTTGCGATAACATGATTAGTATTTGTACAATACTTCTTTTTGTGAATGCTTATTGAAAATTCCTAAAAAAATGCACAAATTCTGAGTTTAATTATTTTTAAAAAATTAAGTATTGCTTTGATTCAAAAATGCATAGCAACTTTTGTTACATGTACTATTAGCAATAGGTACAAAAAAATTCAAAGCATTAGGCACAATAGAAAAAAAGCCTTAGCATTTTAAATTAAGACAAACTAGTTATTTTATTTTTATGAGATAATTAAGTTTAAAGTTTTGATTTGCCGTAGGGATGCGAATAAAAACGAACACAAAAGCTACCATAATTCTGTGTTTTTTAAGTTTAGAGCTTTCAAATTTAGTTAAATTATAGAAAAGTATATAAAAAATAATTTAAGCTAAAAAAAATTTAATTTAATTTTTTGACCGATTTTTGCCAATTAAATCGTACTTTTAATACATGTGCTACAACCAGACTGTGTGTGAGGTATGAGTTATCTTATCCCTCAGTGTAGGGAGGTCAGAAGGAGGATTAGCCATAAATAATACAACTTAAATTTATTCTTTGATACGTACAACAAGACAATTTCTATTAACGAAAGTTTTAAGATGCACCCAAAATACCAAATATGGAAACCAATAGCGATAAGACGAGATACGAGAGGACTTTAAATAAACAGATCACTTACGTCTAGGCAATGCCTTCTAATTCTTAGCGATCTAATCTAATTTGATTCTTAATTGACAAATCGTCAACTTTAATATTACAATAATCAGCTACGAAGAATCCACACACCACTTCACATTTAATCAATCACTGCTAGCCATAGCAGTCTAACCTCTCTCCTCCCCTCAGGGGGCTCACCTTCTTTAGGTGAGTACGGGTGTCACAATCCCGAGGTACCCTAGTGATAACCTTTTCCCAAGGGGTTTACTGTCTTTGGTAAACACGGGATTTACGACCCCGGGGTACCCTAGTCATCCTTCTCTTTTTTCGACCCTCTTTCTGTCATTCAATTTTTCTTTTTCTTCTTTTCACGTCTAGATCACAGATTAAACGATATTAAATGTACTTATTTGAAATTTATATATATATTTATTTAATCTGATTACTTATCCATTATTAACATATTTTTGTTTACATTTTGTATTGCGTTAATTTATTGTCTTTTTTTCTTCAGTTTATATAAATATTTTGCTTATGTTGATTTATTCGTTTTCGACTAACACCGTTGGTTTTCCGACCCGCATGTTTGGCATCCCGTAAGGAGGAAAATGGTGTCCTGGGGATACCTTTTGCGTACCCTTTGGCCCACGCTTCGCTGTAGACGGGTGGCAGGAGTGAACCCGCTCCTGTCAATCGGCTGGTGGTACCTCTCTTCGGTGTCCCCGGAGAGACATTGCTTTAGGGTTAGTGCTGCAGATAAGGGGTGGCGGGTTTACCCGTTGGATCCTCCCCCTGATGCTGTAGCACTATATTCTGGGTGTACTCCAGGTAAGCGTCGAGCCTGACAAATGTCAGTTGACCGGCACACTGCCTCCCTTGTTGGACTCCGTGGTGGGTGGAGGCACGCCAGGATGAATTTCCGTTTTCTTTTATGGATCCAATGCTGATGTGCCCGGGTAAAGGCCTTATTTTACCCACCCTAACCATTGATCAGATTCTGTTAATACGAGATTTTTACTAATTTCTAAACCGAACAACGGAATGTCGACTAAATCACCTTTTGCTATTTACAAAGCTCTTGTAGGAATAGGTGGTGAACCTAAATCTATTAAAAGACTGCGATCCGGTGATCTATTAATTGAAACACTCTCTGCCGTACAAACCAAATCTTTTCTTCTCGCAAAAACTTTTCTAGATTTACCCGTATCAATAAGTCCTCATAAATCTCTGAACACTTGCCGAGGTGTCATATCTGAAACTGACCTATTGAACACCCCCGATTCGGAAATCCTCGATTGATTCTCCAATCAGGGTGTAATTCAGGTCAGGAGAATCACAATTAAAAATGATGCTGCAATAATTCCTACGAAACATATAATTTTAACATTCAATAGCCCGAAACTTCCTTCCACAATAAAAGCTGGTTACCTAAACTGTAAAATCCGTCCTTATGTACCGAATCCTCTGCGCTGTTTCAAGTATCAGAGAGGTTCGGACATTCTCAAACTTCCTGCCGCGGCCAACTAACGTGCTCTAGGTGTGCATCTGTGTTGCATTCTTCTACAGATTGCACTCTAGAGCCTAAATGTATTAATTGCTCTCAACCCCATACCACCGATTCCAAATTTTGTCCAAAGTGGAAAACAGAAAAGCAAATACAAGAAATTAAAACTAATAAAAACATAACTTACTTAGAAGCCCGAAAGTTATTAGCCCCTCTTTCATCACAGACATACTCCCAGGCTGTTAAATCATCAATAACATCCTCTTCTACACAGACAGATGAAAATATCACTAAAATTATATGTCCACCACTAAAACTACTTCAAGCTTCTTCACTTCCGAAACAAAATTTATCTCTCTCTATTCCATCAGTCTCTACATCTTCAGCTCAAGCAGATCTCTTGCCATCCACGTCTCTAATAGCTGCTACAACATCAGACTCTCAGTCAGCAAATCTTTTGCACAACAACTTCCCTTCCACATCCAATATATCCACTCCTGCGGTTTCCACATCATTTTCAACGCAAGCACAACCCTTGACATCAACCTCTTCAATAGCAGCTACTGTGTCAGAATCTCAGCCACCTATCCCTCTATCTAATAACGTACTTTCCACCCACGATAATATGTTTTCACCTATTGAATCCTCTTCGAAATCCACTATTCATCCCTCTTCTGTTGTTGAAACTCCCACCTGTACAACAACTAGTACCATAGCTACTACCTCCGAATCCAATAGCTTAGCATCAACAGATACAACTTCTGTATCTCAGGCTTCAAAACGTCGTAAAAAAAGGCGTCCTACCAAAAACATATCTAACACTGGAAAACCAAAAATAGAGATTAAAATGGCACCCCATAAACCGAGAAAAAGTTCACCTATTCAAAACACCTCAGATGAGGACATGATTATGTATGACGTAGAAGAAGAGGTAGAAACACCGAAAAAGGAAAAAATAAAATTCTTGTCGGAAGAGTACTGGAAAAATGAGACCTGGAGACAGGAGGGATTTTTGCACGTTATTACTCCAAGAAAGAGTGAAGACAAAACTGAAAAACGATTATTAATCCCGACGAAACACAGAAATTGAAATTATATGTATCATACTTATCGGACTTGGTGGGGTTAATCCCCACCAAAATCTTGTTATATTAAAACTTTTACCTATATATAAAAATATTTTTTTTCTCTGAATTATTTTAAACTTAATTGACTTGGTGGGGCATCCCCCACCAAAATCTGTTTGCTGCTTATTTGTGTGAACTTTTGTATGCGAGTATTATTAATGATTTTTAATATTCTAACGATTGATTGGCGCAGCTTAGCCGAAATCGGCTCTTGCGCCATAAAACCCTACATTCACTCACTCACTCACTAACCTCTCTCCTATAGCCAAAACTGACTCTTGCGCCAAAAAACCCCAAATTCACTATATATATATATATATATATATATATATATATAGTTGACTCTCAATAATTCAAAGTTGGAGGGATCAATGAAAAACTTCAAATTATTAAGAGTTCGAATTAACAAAGGATAGAAAAATTCCCAAAATACAGGAAGATAAATTTTTTCTAACACATTTAAATTTTAAACTATGTAATAAAACAACAATTGTGTACATATGTATAAAATTATTTAAAAATATTTTTAAAAAGTATATATTATATAAATATTTTACAATATTTTTAAAAAGTACATATTATATAAATATTTTACTGAAATGTGAAAAATCCTGTATTAAAAGAATACATTCAATATATTCTCTCATACACAATCCTACGCGTCTCATCCTACCAATAGCCGACCATCGTTTCTGAACACATGTGTAACAAGGCCACGTGTTAAGCGAAAGACGGATGGCTGACAACAGGTGCGGTTGGTCTATTGTCCACTTTAGGAATGAAAACATTACGTATGCAAATTTGCAATCTATCTAGTATTTTTTTTTTCATTTTCCAAATACTTTTTACAGACATTTAAAAATTTTGTATTTGATTCCTACTTTAAGCTGAGTATATATATATAAAATAAAATAACCTAGTATTTGTTAAGTTTTTCCAAAGGTTAACTACTGAATAATATTGTTTTCCAGTTGTATTTGAAGAAACCGATGAACGCAATAATCGTTCTCCCGATTCCGAGTGTTTGACACCTGAGAGACAGCGAGGAAGTTGCGTTCGTTGGACGGCATGTCCATCCCTGCGTCGAATTTCCAACTGGAATCGCCTGCAGCCTTACGTCTGTGGATTTGATGGTTCCGAACCCAAAGTGTGTTGTCGCTTTGAAACTGACCCACAAGATCGCGTATCATTTACCACCACTACAACTAGAAGGCCTTCTAGAAGAACACCTCCCACGAGACGGAGAGTAGTCACCACTACTCCGCCGCCTACTAGAAGACCGACCATCCCTCCTCCAAGACGAGAGCCTGTTGCCAACAACGAAATTAAACCTAGGTTCTTACCAGACAGTAAATATCTTTCCTTATTTGTCTTTGTATTCTGTAATTTGTAAAATATACTGTGAATGTACTAAATGCATCCCTGGAGGTAATTTTATGTAATTAATTCCAAAGAGGAATAAATACAATAATATAAGTTAAGAAACACACACTTATAGAAGAAAAATAAGAGAAAAGCAGGAATTTTTTAAAGTTTACCAGTAAGCAATGTAAGGTACCTTAAGAGTTTAAGTACGTATTGAAGCAAGGGCTCATGCAAGCAATTTTAGCTGTTCCGAAACTATTGTGAATTGATGAATCGGAAGACATTTTGAAAAAAATGTATTTATAACTAGTTCTGGGGGATAAATTATAACAGATATTAACTCAGAGAATTTTCCATTCTCGAGAACTACAAGGAAACTAATGAGGATTGTTTACTAGGAAAGAGCTTTAAAGCTTTCATGCGCTGAATTTTTGACAATAATAATGCACTAGAGGGAAATAATTACAAATTTTTTAGATAAGCCCCACAAAACTATAATTATTGAACAAAATCTGGTACATATTAATAATAAACACTTTTTTCAAACAATGGGTGTCCAAAATTTTTAAAAAAAGGTGGTACACATCTTGTACCACCACGCTTCAAGCAGCATAATAGTTCTGGAAACATGATTTTTTTCTTCCCTAGGTAGAATGTAACTTTGCAGATACAACACATCCATTCTGTATGAACTTGGATTGATTTTGTTCTGACAGAGATAAAAATTCTATACATTATTTTACCTAGCTTTTATTTAGTCATGTTATAAAATACGTGTATTAGTTGTAGTTATTTTTTCCCCTGAATACGAGCTATAGCTCGTTCAGCACATTTGTGTAATTTTGTATGTACTATTGTTTAATAAATATTATTATTGCTTTTAAAAAAATGTAACTTACAACAAACATATCTGGCACAATAAACATATCAATTTTTTCGAAAAAATAAGCGAAATGCATTTTGTATTTGTAAAGATGGCCTTCAATAGCGTGATGGTACATTTTTTGGACTGTCATACATTCATACTACCAATGCATATATGACGTACTAATTATTGCAATATTGACTTATTTAGTTGCATAATATGTACTTACCTGATTTGTATCAGATATCAGAAGTATCACACATACACACACACTTTCATTTACACTTAAAAATACACAACACAGTTGCTTCCAAATATACCACTCGCAGCTAATCAAATAATGAGCCACTGCATAAACCTATTGCATACAATTAGCTTCTGACATCTGTTGGAAACTTGAGCAACTGCTAGGAGTTGGCCTCTATAGGGTTCAGAGAGTGTACCATCTAGCATCAATTTCTGAGACATTCAAACAATAGACAGACGTTTTATGTACCACTACACTGTAAACAAATGAGAATTAGTGGTACAGCATATGTACCACCAAGCATGAAAGATTTAAAGCATTGTAGATGAGAATGTCTCGTTAACTCATTTAATGTTTTACTTCCAGATATTTTCAATAAAAAGAATTATTCATGCATATATGCATAAACAGATCACCCATAAAGGAGATTATCTCTATTTAATTTATTTGTAACATTTTGTCGATCATGGAAACGATTTCTTGGTATGTATGATAAATATAATACAACATTACATTAAAAAGGAATTCCAAAAAATCTTTCTGTGTATATCACTTTCGCTAAAAAAATTGCAATTTGAAAGGAAGATTCATAGTAATTGAAAGGGCAACTTCACGATTTATCATGGCGACTTCTCATCGATACGTCAAATAGCATTGATAAACTAAATTCATGACGATCACATGAAGACAAGCACGTGTTCTTAACTGAATTCAAAACACGTGAGACTTGTACTTGTTGTTCTACTCTTAGGATTTGGATGAAATTTCAAATGTGATAACTGGGTAAAGATGCCGAAAAGTATTAAAATCCTTCAAAGGTTTTTCAAAATTTAAAAAAAAATTCTTATATTATACGTGTATTTTTAAATGCAGTGTATTTTGTTTACCTAAGGGAACAATAATTGTTGGTAAAAATGTACTTCTTAAAAGAAAGTTTCTGAAAATGCGAAGCACATGAACTGATTGGTTGAATGCACGTGATTGCAATTTTCGTGTGACTATGACGTCACATCAATTTAACTCATTTCAGTGAAATAGTCTAATTTTAACAGCACTTAGTGCTTTCTTGCATTTGTAAAAAATTGGAAATTAAAGTATCTGAGGAAATAAACCGTCTTAAGGTTTTTAAACATAATTGTTCAAATAAATCACAAGTTAAATGGAGGGTTTTAAAAATTAAAGATACTGTCATGGTAATGAAATATTCGCTATTTGACGAATAACATCGAAATACCTCAGTAAATTTTTAATGGCTATCATCAAGAGATCTTTTACTATAAAATTTGACGCGGAACAGCTACAGTAAAAATTTTTCTAAGTATTTGAACATAAAACGCTTAATTTATGTTATCTATGACTCTGTTAATGCAATAGAAGACAAATGTATAAGGAATAAACCGACCCCGACCTTTGTGATTTTCCAGTAAACAAGTTCATTTCATCATAGACCACAAAAAAGGAAACTGCGAGTTAATGAAACAATGAATAATTATAAAACTGATATTAATAATTTAAGTAAAATTATATTAATCCAACATGTGGAAGGCAATTTTTGTATTTTTATGGGTTTTTTAAGCCGAAATGTGTTTAAAATGCAATATGATAACCTATTAAACCGACCAATTGGTCCATGCTTACTTAAAATGACAGTAGGGGATGACTTACTTCAGATGATGTAGGTGAAATCAAACTTTTTTCTCGTTGTGGTCAATCTTAAGTCCCGAAATTCAGATATAAACTGTACATACTCGGAAACGATTTTAGAGAATAGATTTCTTCATAAAAATATCAAATGGAAGGAATTCTATTCATTTAAATTATAGGGCGCATTTGAGAAAATAATACACATGACTTTTTTTATGCATAGATTGTGGAATGACTATTATAACCAAAACTCGTGTTGTCGGAGGTCAGCCAGCTGAAAAAGGAGCTTGGCCTTGGATGGTGAGTCAAATAATTACTTCGTTTCATTTCTTTTATTGCAACCGCAAGTGAAAAGCCAACATGTAGTATTATTCATTCTTAAAAGTCCTTGTAAATGAGCCAACACTTCTAATTGTTATAAATACTACAATATCAAGAAGAGGTTTTGTCTTTTTCATAACGTACAGATACTCCAAGGATTGTTTATACTTGCTATAAAACAAAAACCTGAGAATTGTTTTCCTTTTAAATTATATCACATCCTCTCTAATATTAGTTATTGACTTAATCTTGAATCGTTTACTTTTATTCTAAGCCTTAAAAATATCGGTCTAAAGGCCTCATCTCGACTTGGCCTCTATGAGATGATGATCCGAAAAATTTTGATCATATCAAATGTTATTCTCTGACATATATATTGTCAAACAAACTGAAAATTCGTATGACTCAATCACGTTTGCATAATTTAAGCTTGATGAGTATTGAAAATGAAATGTTAGCAGTTGATTTTGAAGATACAATTAATGATTTTGCTAATTTAACCCTCTAACTGCCGCCGGCGAATATACACGCCTCACTCAACCGATGCGTTCACTGCCGCTGGCGTGTATGTACGCCTTTCCGAAGTACGATCCTTTGCATTGCGCTGCTATAAAGAAAACTGCTCCCACGACCTTGGAATGCCATAAAATGACCTTGGCAATGTTTGAAACGGATTTTCTTATTTTAGAGAAGAGGGATAGGGTATTGTGGTAAAGGGGATGTTTCTGAAACGGTGAAAGTCATAGCTGTGAAGTTTTTGCTTCTGTTTCTGTTTGAGTAGGTCGTGCTTTTTCAATTCTTCTTTAGCTTCTGTTTTCGTTTATTGTGCGAAATAGATCTTTTTACGAAAATGTCTGAGTGATTTAGATGACTATTTTTTCCGTCATCTTCAGGATCAGAAACGTCGGAATATGATATTACGTCAAATGAAGATGATTCTGATTGCGATTACACTGTTATTCTATACTTTAAATTTTGAATTTTTTTTTCATTTTCTTTTTTCTGTGAAAGTAAAAAGGCTTTATGTTGTAAAACGCACCTCTTTTTTCCTCCAATACACCGCATAACTACGCATTTGCCTGAATCAGAAACGGTGGCACTGGGGAGTTCATCTCGTAAGTTTCCCTCGGCAGGTAAGGGGTTATAAGTAGAAGATGGGTTTTCTATAAAAAGTTCACTTTTTTTAAGGATTGGTTTTGTTTAATTTTACATGTATATATGTAAGGTGTGACACAAAAAAATGAGACAAAGTGCGCAGCTTCAAAAAAAAGAGTAGAGTTAGCAACAACTGTTTTGAGGACGTCATATCATGCACCACCTCTATCCATGTGGCCAGTTTCGCTTCAATCGATCACGCCAGTTTGGACTACTGCGTCATTGAGAGAACACGGGCAACTGTATTCTGCCGGAAAAATGTCGAGAATAAACATCAAGTTTCTTGTGAAACTTGAGAAATCAGCTACGAAAACATTTCAAGTATTAACAGAGGCTTACGGAGATAAAACTTTGTGTCGCGCACATGTGTTTGAATGTGTTTGAAGGGTCAGTGTGGAAGATGAACCTGCTGAGCACCATAGGTCAGCTATTACAGACCAAAAAAAAAAATGCCAGAATTCGTGATATGAGTGGGTTCTCACTCACATCAGCTCTTGGGCTGTTAATCAACACTACTACATTGAAGTACGAAAAGGATTTCATGGAAAAATTAGGGGGGAGGCCAGATTTGGGGAGTAATGGATAGCTGTTGCGCCAAGATAACGCATCCGCTCACATGACCCTATCTGTCAAGCAGTTTCTAATCAGCAAAAAGTTTGCTGTGATGGGACATCCTCCTTGTTCACCTGATTTGGACCCCGATGCGACTTCTTTTATTTTCTACAGTTGAATCTTGCTGAAAGGGCACTTAATGGAGTACAGACATTTGTCCGTACTTTATTGAATGTAATTAAAGTGTTTTCCTCATCAAAATTCAGAGAAGGAATGCTGATCATGCTTCTGTTTTCAGAACGGAGCTAATAGCTATCCTGTGTGGTCTTTCCTTGATTAATAACATACAAGGCCAAGCTTTTTCTGAAATTTGGATCCTGACAGACAGCCGATCTTCCATCCAACATTTATCGAATTGGCCATCTATCGGTGACAGCACCAGCAGGAGTATTCTACACCTTTTTAAGCAGCTTTCAGATCGGCACCCTATCCATCTACAGTGGGTCCCTTCTCATGAAGGCCTGCCCGGGAACGAACAAGTGGATGATTTTGCGAAAGCGGCTGCCAGTGATCATGTGAACCCGGAAGACCACATGGTCCTTACGTCAACCGAGATCTACTCCAGGGCTAAAGAATTGATACGTAGAACCTGGGTTGTTCCTCCTGTACACCCACGGTATTTTCAAAGACATCCTGGATCCGCCATATCATTCAAGGGTTCCAGATCGTATCAGACGGCATTCTCGCAATTTTCGACTGGTCACCTGAGGTGCATGAATTTTGAAGATGGTAAAAGAAGCTACCCAATTTGCACCAAATGTGAGATCAGTCTTTTTTTTCTCCCCAGTACATTCCGCAATGTGTGGGGTTTTCATGTGAGGAGGTTGTTGCTTCCCCCCTGCTGTTCTTAGACTTTGTAAAGTTAAATGGATTCATGGATCTGGTCTAGTTTCACTACTAGACCAGATGGGGATTAGTCCCACCACCACCACCAAAGTGTTTTCAAATGCATGTAGAATATAACTTTACAATACAGAAAAATAATTTTTATGATCAATGGCTCATAAGATCAAATTAATCCACTTTGACTTAGGGCTTATTTATTTTATTTTTACTGTCTTCAACTTAACCTCTTTGTAGACAATTACATTTTCCGTTGTAAAAAAAGAAGTTCGGCAAACAGTCACTAGATTCCTCGTGTATTTACATTTGCAAGTTATTTCAAATCGTAACATTAAATACTTTTTTTTTGTTACTTTGTGGAAATTAATACTTTAAGGACAAAGCTTAGGCTTTACTGTATCCTTGGCATTTTTTCGCACTGGGTATCTTCAATTCAGTAATTTAGTTTCATATTAGTTTTAATCAAAAGGTAGGCAAATGACAATTCTGGTATTTTCTAGATTATTATCCGAACTATGTTGTTGTTGTTTCTAATGCCACACCTGTCTGACGGTGTCAGATCTAGGCCCACGAAATTCATCGTGGCAAGGGGCTAGGTACACGCCTGTCGTTAGCTATGAGCACCGTGCAGGTGACAGTACAATTTGGCTCGGTTCATACACGATAGATGGCGACAGCTGCTACGACCACCCACAAGACTTTCGGACATACTGATTTAATGAGTACGAACTCCGTGTGTACTCGGAGGGTATTTGGTGACATCGGGCATCGAACCTAGGCCTTCAGGTCTGGAGTCCGATGCTCTAACCACTAGGCTACCCACGATCCCCTTCCAAAATATTTTCTTAATAGTTTCTGTAATTAAAGAACTGGTATTGTTTAGTAATAGTTCATTTTCTTCTTTTTCTTCTGCTCACCTCTTTTTGACTATCAGAAATAAAACATACCAATACCTCTAACTATGAGGAAAACTTTCTAAAGATTGAAATTTTGGTTAGATATGCGTGCAATATGTGTGTGTGTGTGTAAAAATCTTTTTTCATAAAGAAAGAATAACAATCATGATGATAAAAATGCTCATGTTGCACATCCGTTTGATAGAAAAGTCAACGGATGTAATTTTTAATTTTAATGTAATTATTTAATTTTATTATCTTAGTGGCTGTAAAAGACGTGCGGCGAAACTAATCCGACTGAGTGGGTAGACTAGTGATTCCCAAAGTGGTCTATATGGACCCCCAGGGGTCTATGACGACCTGCAAGGGGTCCACAGCAGCGAAAAAATAATTTGGGGGTCTATGAAGTATTAATGGTGGTCTACGATGATGGCTCTCATTTAATCAGATTATGACTTTAAATTTAAAAGAAAATTTAATAAACAATAAATTAGTACTTTTTTAACAAAGATATTTTCTAAATTTAATGAGACTAATTTGCAGTTCCTAGGCAACAGCATACATTTTATTAAAACGACCATCAGTTTGGCTTTTTTGCCAGAATTAAGCTAAAGGGGGGGGGGGGGTAAAAAATTAACGTTGCAAATTTTCCCAGTTTCTCAATTTGTCACAGACAATCTGCCCGAAAATGACATTTTAACCTACGTTTAACATTTAAAAGCCCTTTATTCAGATTTTGAAACTAGATTTGAGAATGTTTTGATTATAGTGATACCACAATAGACAATGAATTCATACGGTCACGTCAAAAAAGGAATGTCAAATTACGAGAGGAATTGATAGGAATAGACACTAACGGAGATATCGAAGTAAAGTTTAGAAACTGACATCAGCATTTTTGGCTTCAAAAAGATATTCCTATTATTTATCCCTAATAATGGAATATTTTGAGAAAGTTTTTAATTGCATTTCCTAGTGGTTTCAGCAAGGTTGCCAAACTCCAGAAAAAAAGGAAAGAAAAAGAGACTAGACACTACTAATCGATGAGATTTAGGGTTAAATCTGACAAGATTGATGCCAAATGTAGAAAATTTGTTATTGAAACTCTAGATTCATCCCTCCCATAAAAAGCATTTGCTTGTTGCTCAGTTACTTTATGTAACAAAAATTTTATTATTAATTAAATTTTATTTTAATTAATTAAGATGTGTGTGTGTGTTCCAAAAGTTTCGAACACTATACTTTTCAGTACTGTTAGAAATTTAAATCTTTTAAAGTAAATAGCACTGTAACAGTTGTCAAAAAGACATTTAAATTTGAAAAAAATCAGTGTTAGAGGTAAGTAGGGTGTCCACGCCAAAACAAAAAGCATGCCAAGGGATCTATGAGACAAAAAAGTTTGGGAACCTGTGGGGTAGACCTTTAGATTAATCTAATGTAGCATATGCATTCTTTTCTTAATGAATTGAAGGAAATATAAGTATTAAAGTAAAGAGAATATGTAACGTTGCAATACATTCATTGATTTTTCCTCCCAATGCAGGCAGTGGTTTTTGTGGAAAAAAGAAATGGAGCCAGGAGCCCGGATTGTGGAGCAGCTCTTGTAACTCCGAGACACGTGATTACAGCTGCTCATTGTGTTGTGACAGGCAGAAGTGCGACAACGTGAGTGGCCATCCCTTTTTTATGCCTTACTCGAAAATAAAAATGTAACTATAACTGGTAAATGTTATGTATAGGATGCTGTTAAAATATTGGTCCGAATTGTAAGGGTTGAAAGAAACCAGTAAACCTTCTTTTTTCCCCCAATTTAGAATGTATTACTTTCAAGCTCTGTTAGGTAAAGTTTTCAAAGGTGAAATAAAATAGAAAATGTGTGTAGTGCGTGAACTAACTGAAATGTGATAAACATTTATAGGAACCCTAATTCAAAAATAAACAATAAAAAGTGCGACCATCAACTCAAATACCTGTTGTTGTGGTTTCTTATGCCACTTGACCGACAGAAACATTTAGATCAAGTCCATGAACCCGTGCGTTTTTAAGCAACCAAGAACTGTAGTTGGACTTGAGAGCATCTGGCTCTTATGGCATCCAATACAAGCCAAGATGTGGGCAGGAGCGGCTTGGGCCACATTACAATTCGGACAAGGAGGGTAAACTTTAAAATAATCCACATGCCGTTGAGCTCTAGTATGTCCACTGCGAAGCTTAGCAGGAGTAGTTTCATCTGGCCTACTGCTTGTCCCAAGTAAAGCAGCACCAGGGCGATTTCCTTCATACCGTTCATGTACGGGGCCTGCCTCCAAGAAGAACTGATCTTGTTTGACCCGGGTAGCAATTTCTGAAAAAGTAAGGCAGCCACCATGTGTAGAATCTTTATGGCCGCCCTACTTAAATACCTGACTTACGTCATTGGTACAAAAACATCCATGTATTTAAAGATTTACAACGTTTTAAAACGATTATTTGGTGCTGAGTAGTCTAGTTAAGCTCCATAAAACCGCATCATCATGTGAAATAATTTTCATACGTTTTGATGCATTGTATCACCTTCGAGAATTTTATGTATAGCCGAAATATTGGCTCTTGTGCCGATAAACCCCACAATCACCCACTCACTCACTGGAGAATTTTATGATGATTGTTGTAAATCCTGCTTTGTTTCCTGCCTGTTTCTGTTTGCAGTTCTGTTAATAAGATGGATGCCTGAATGACTCAAGATAACCAAGGCACCCAATAGGGTTTACAAGTGTAAAACTTTCTCCCCAGAGATGGATGACCGCAATTATTACTGTTATTATTACGCGCATATTGCAGAAATTCTCATCTGGAAATGGCTCTTTGTGACTTTGCAAGATATTACATTTTTACTTAGTGAATGAGTGCTTATTAAAATCACACTATAAAGTAACACGAGGGTTATTGGTGACTTACCCCATAATTCTGAATCACGGTCAAGTTACGAGGACGACATCTGAGCCGACCCCCTACTCTAAGCTAATACATGATGCTAAAGGAAGAAGTTTGAGTCACGAAAGATGTAAAGTACATCACCCTCTCTACACGGTGGGCAGTGGCACTGGGGCCCGAAATTCATGATACGACACCGGCTATGATCTCATGGACATAACCATCAGGCTACCGTGGCTACTACATCTTGACTTTAAGAACTGACCGTGGTAGACGAGGTGCCATGGCCGTGATCTGGTGGATGGCGTTGTCGAATTGCATGCCTGAGTTCCAGTGCCACTGAAACGGTGTCACGACCCCGGTGTGCCCTAGTGATGTGATCCGTCTCTATTTTCGACAGTCTTTCTGTCATTCCATTCCTCCATTCTTTCTTTTCACGTCTAGATCACAGCTTAAAAAAAATATTAAGGGCTGATGCACTGGGATTGATTTATTGAAGCTCAAAGTCTTCACGTTGGAATGGCGTAACAGTTTCGAGAGTGAGGTACCAGCTTAAGTGTCATCCTCGCTCGTCTCACTTGATACAGTCTCTAAATTGCGAAGTCCATTGCCGATGGTCTTTATCTTGCTTCGTGGAGGGCCAAAAAGTTTTTTAACTGGCTTCTGAGATCGCCAAACCTTACCAAAAAATGAAGTGCATTAACGTTGTTCAAACTTTTCTGTCATTTTGTCAGAAATGAAAATCATACTATGCCCATTTGTGCTTACTATCTCTGATAGAGAAAATTTTTCTAATTCCAATTGGGATCACCTACAAAGGTAGGAGCACCAAACCAGATTTCTTAGTTTCGTTTTGTATCCCCACGAACAATTTTGACTGGATACCTTTAGAGAATATCTTATATGAATAGGCTTTAAGAAAATTAGGGTTCATTATAAATATGGTCACTGTTGTAAATTAAATATTAAATGTATAGATGGCGCTACTAGTCATGTGAGAGATGTATACGCATTTTGGCTTGTAGAGTCAGAATCATGTAATGTTCTTTGTGCTGTGTACTTGTCTTCCGTGTTGTCTGCAAAATAAACAGAATGCCAAAAGATGAACTGAATTATTGAACTGAGAATGAAAGATACATTGGAATTATAAAAGTCTACCTGACCATGGAATATCCCCTCAGGGGGCTCACCTTCTTTAGGTGAGTACGGGTGTCACAATCCCGAGGTACCCTAGTGATCTTTTCCTTTAACCAAGGGGTTTACTGTCTTTGGTAAACACGGGTGTCACGACCCCGGTGTGCCCTAGTGATCCGTCTCTATTTTCGACAGTCTTTCTGTCATTCCATTCCTCCATTCTTTCTTTTCACGTCTAGATCACAGCTTAAAAAAATATTAAATATACTTGTGTGTGTAAATGTGTACTTGTGTTATATATTTATTAAATTTGATTACGTATCTCCATTAATAACATATTGTTGTTTACATTTTGTATTGCGTTAATTTAGTTCTTTTTTTCTTCTGTTTCATTGAATATTTTGCTTATGTTGGTATTCGTTTTTGACTAACACCGTTGGTTTTCCGACCCGCATGTTTGCCGTGTGCGGCGTCCAGTAAGGAGGAAAATGGTGTCCTGGGGATACCTTTTGCATTCCCTTTGGCCCACGCTTCGCTGTAGACGGGTGGCAGAAGTGAGCCCGCTCCTGTCAATCGGCTGGTGATAAGTTTCTTCCGAGACATTGCTGTAGGGTTAGTGCTGCAGATAAGGGGTGGCGGGTTTACCCGTTGGATCTTCGCCCTGATGCTGTAGCACTATATTCTGGGTATACTCCAGGTAAGCGCCGTGCCTGGCTTTTGCCAGATGACCGGCACACTGCCTCTCTTGTTGGACTCCGTGGTGGGTGGAGGCACGCCAGAATGAATGTTTTTCTACGCTTATGGATCCAATTCAGAATGGCCCGTGTAAATGCCTTATTTTACCCACTCTTAACGTTGACGAAGTTGCAAAATGTTCACGATTTTTAGTCTTAACTTTACCCGACAATGAAATGACTCGAAAATCTCCGTTTGCTGTTCACAAGGCTGTAATAGGAATAGGTGGAGAACCAAAATCCATCAAAAAATTACGATCCGGTGACTTACTCATTGAGACTACTTCTGCCTTGCAAAGTAAATCGTTCTTGCTTGCTAAAACCTTATTAGATTCTCCACTAACTGTAAGTCCTCACAGATCTTTAAATTCTTGTCGAGGTGTCATCTCTGAACCAGATCTTTTGTGTGCCTCCGAGGCAGAAATTATCGAAGGACTTCATGACCAGGGCGTTACTCAGGTCAGAAGAATTACAATAAAAAAAGACACTGCACTTTTACCCACTAAACATTTAATTCTAACCTTCAATAGCCCTAATCTACCATCAACCATTAATTGTAAACCTAATTTGTAAAGTACGTCCCTACATACCGAATCCTCTGCGCTGTTTTAAGTGCCAGAGGTTTGGACACTCGCAAACTTCCTGCCGCGATCAATTGACATGCTCTAGATGTGCATCCGTTGGGCATTTTTCCACGGATTGTACACTAGAGCCGAAATGTGTTAATTGTTCCCAAACCCATCAATCGGATTCAAAAGTATGCCCAATGTGGAAAACAGAAAAAGAAATCCAAGCTATTAAAACAAATAGGAATATATCTTATATAGAAGCACGAAAATTAATAGTTCCTCAGTTAACTCAAACTTACGCTGAAGCTACCAAATCCTCTACTATAAACAGTTCTACACAGACAGACGAAGATATAACAAAAATAAAATGTCCACCCTTTAATTTACTACTGCCAATTTCATCCCTCCCAAAACCAAATATACCAACATCCACTCCTGCTGTTTTCACATCATCTTCAGCCCATCCACATCTCTTGCCCTCTACCTCTTCAATAGCCACTACAGAGTCAGAGCCTCAGCCACCAATTCCTATTTCTGCTGCAATACTTTCAACCACCAACCCTATGTTCAGCCCTATGGAAACTTCATCAAATATATTTGCTTCCTCATCCAACTCCCGTACTCGACTCCCTTCTGCAGGTGTAATACAATATTCAAAAAAGAAACATACAAAATCTCGAGCAAGAAGGAAAAAGCTACTACAAAAACTAAACGAAACAGCTATACATATGAAAATGGCACCACACATACCGATAAAGAGTTCTCCAGTACAGACTTCCGAAGAAGAAGAAGAAGAAGACATGCTGATATATGATGTTGAAGCAGAAGAAGAAGAAGAAGTTATGGAAAAAAACTATTTAACTCCGACCAAGCACCGGAAGGGGCGCGATTGAATCATACTAATCGGACTTGGTGGGGGTAATCCCCACCAAAAACTTGTTATTAGGAATTTTTTACTTGAATATAAAATATTTTGATTTTCTTTTTCTGAACTGTTTTAAACTTGTCTGACTTGGTGGGGTGTGCCCCACCAAAATCTGATTGTTGTTTATTTGTGTGAGGGCTTTTAACTACATTTGAGTATTTTAAATGGATTTTTAATATTTTAACAATTGATTGGCGCAGCTTAGCCGAAATCGGCTCTTGTGCCATTAAACCCTACATTCACTCACTCACTCACTGACCATGGAATATAATAACTAAGGAAATACAAAAGTCACAGTTCGATTGTTATTTGCCCCTTTTGAAACATTAACCCAAGGTGCTTCTTTCCAATTTAGAATGAGTCCTCGTCAACTGACTGTGCGGTTAGGGGCCCACGACCTCAGGGACAACAACGAAGCCGATGCCATCGACATAAGCGTCGATGCCGTTCGACGCCACGAACAGTTCGATCCACGCACGTATAAGAATGACATCGCTGTGTTGCGACTCAGCCGACCTGTTCAGTTTTCGAACGCTACCTCCCCTGTCTGTTTGCCCTACGACAGCCTTCGGAATGAAGATCTTACTGGCAAGACATCCACTGTCACTGGATTTGGAACTATTGCTTTCAGTAAGTTTCTACACACGGATTAAACTTCTGTAACACGAGCTTTTCTTATAATACAATTAAAATAATAGAATTATTTATTTCTTTTTCTTGTTATAAATTTTATATAAGAAGTGATTCAAGTAAAAAATGTCGATTACTTTTATTTTAAGTATGTTAACATGCGAATTCATTGAGAAATCACTTAATGACCTTTTAATTTTTATTCAATGTATATTTTAGTTAGAGTATTAAATTTGAAAGGTAAAGGAGTCTGTCTCGAAGACATATATTTCACTAATATCAGACGCTACATTATGAAATCGAGATTTGTATTGTATTCTGAACTGCCGAAATTATACGATATTTAGAGGTAAAATCTCCAGTTCAATAGATTTCCCACCTGATCCAGATCCTTAACAATGGAAATTTTTTATAGAACGCCTGTTGGTGCATCTTAGTCTTTGAAGTACAATTTGTTTTCTGTATTTATTTAAGGAACTAGCTATTACCTGTCCACTTCGTTGAGTATTTCATGATGTCGTGTGACAATATATTGTTTTAAAGTTATTGTCTTAAATCTTCTTAATATGAAGTGTTCGAATGTATTCAAAAGCATTCTTATTGTCCACGCTTCTTGATATAAAAGACTTAAATTTGTAAAACGGAAATATAACTATTCCTTACGCCCCCGCAACCCCCTTCCCAGAGTCGATTTACACAAAATTCATCTCTAGTGGATCTCTACTGAATGAAATAAACATGTTTGCCAAACTTCCAGTCTGTAGATCTAATAGTTTAAAAATTGGCGGGAAATTTTTATTTAAAATTCCGCCCCCCTCGTAATCCTCCAGGGAGGTCGATTTCTGCAAAACCTTTTATCAGCGAATCTCTTTTCACCGAAAGAAACATATTTACCAAATTTCAAGTCCGTGGGTATAATAGTTCCGGAGATTTGGCGATAAAGGAGTGAGTAAATGAGACAATTGTTTTTCTCCTGTATTTAGGTTGACATATTTCTATGTGAATATTAATTTAACTTCACAATAAACTTATTGCATTACTTTCGTTCTATTATCAATTTAATATGTTTTTCATATGATTTAGTTTAATTTGTATTAATCCACCTGTGTGGACGTACTGTCACGTTCATCGGTGTTTGAAGATTAGAATAAAAATCAGCCATAATCAGAACAATTCTATTTTATTATTCTATCAATTAATTCTAACAACCCAGGGTAGGAAATGTACCTCTTATTAAGTATAGGAGCAAAAGCACTGGAGAAGAGATATTTAATATTTAATTCAAATTCAAATAGCTTACTATTAGATTGTTTTGATAATACACGGTCTGAATTAGTCGATAATTATCTAATCCAACTTATTGACTTAATCGTCCAATTAGCAGTCTTTAATTATTCAACAATTAATCGTCGAGCAACTCTCGTATAGCTCACAGCTACTCTCCGCTAATCACTAACTGCCAACTTCCAACTCCTAACCCCACTAACTCTTGATACCTAAAAGTTAATGCTTAAATATCATCCTTCATTTACATAAACCATGTCTTCTTCTTCGGGAGAAAATTTTAAATAGAACAATATTTTAAAGAAATAGTTTTCTTCCAAGAGGATTGGTAGGAGGCTCCCGGATAGACCCGTTACACACAGAGAGCAAATGATTCAATGATAGACAGTTAAAAGCGAAAATATATAGATATAAAAGAGAACATTCAATAAATTTTAAGTTTCATTAAAGGAAAGGACGTCAGTGGTGGTCGAATAGTCACTCTATTGAGCTCGTGACTAGGGTAAGTTGAGACTTATTGTGAGTTCTGATTCCACTAAAAATTAACTGTTCTTAGGTGTTAACGCACTTTTATCTCTCAGATCTCTAAGTCCCCCCCTTTTGGATATGCATGGAATGCTGGAGAGTGGGATGTCGATATTTCAAGGAGGACTGGGTACCTGAAAAAGCACTAAATCCCAATTTGAGAGTGAAGGTCCTATGGATAATATACTTAGCGATAGTTCAATATTTCGATTTACAGTAGAACATCGTTTATGCGAATCAACGAATCAATTGGCACCGAACACCGTTCGGATACGCGATTGTTCGGATAACCGAAAACCGAATGCGTTCCATGCAGTATATGAAACCTGTAACTATACGAATTTTGAAAACCATCCTATGCGGGAAACGTGCTTGAAGAAAAAGCAAAATAGATACAAAATGTCGCAATTTTACCTTTGTTGTGGAAAATAATCACTTATTTTTCACTGTACCATTGTACACCTTCGTTTTTTCGCTAAAAGGTCTCTGATTTTCTTGAGCAGCAGTAGTTGAGTAAAACAGCACTCTGATTGTTGTTCGTAACACTCCATATCTGTCTCTAATGCAGAAACGTGCCAGCATTTGAGGGACCCTTGCTACTTTCGTTGTTGTTGTTGCCCTCGTCTTCATCTGTTTCATCGTCGACAGGATCGAATTCTTCTTGCACGGAAGTCACAATCTCGTCATCATTTAGCATTTGAACTCCGGTCTTCTGCATCCTTGGGTTTCCCCATCCCTTTTGGCCTCACGTGAAACAACTGTTGAGCATTGCACTGTTTGAAAACGTTTTCATATACAGTACATGTAGTTGCCCAAAAAAAATTACTGGTCCGGATATTTGACGCTCCGGATAATAAACGTTCGGATAAACGACGTTATACTGTATTGTTAAATTGTTTTTAATTTCATACCAGATTTTGTGATTTAACTGTGCACTTTGTATTACAGATGGTCCTTCGAGCGATGTTTTGATGGAAGCCAGCTTCGATATTCAAGATCAGGAGTACTGCAGAAGAGCGTACATAAGAGAACTGAACATTACTGAAGAGTATATGTGTGCTGGAACTGCGGATGGTTCAAAAGATTCATGTCAGGTAACTGGTCTTTTACTTCATCCCCTTAATTAGCTTGTGGTTCTAACTAAAAAGTGAAGCCCATGAACTCGCGTCCGACGGCTTTTCTGTCGGGTCGTGTAACAAATATTTGGCGCAGTAGTGCCAAAATTGGCTCTGTTTCCACACTTCCTCGCTCTGTCGAATCATGGATTCCAATCCTGTTACCAAAAAAGATACGCCATGCAGAGGGGCTGAGGCACGCTAAATCTCTCAAGGCTCAAAGTCCTTAAGTTGAAGTGTAGTGTGGAAGTTTGGAGAATTGGTTTTCAATTAAAATATTACTTCCACCTTCTTTTCCAAGACTCAAAATATTACGAGGTCCATTGTCAACAGCCCTCATCTAAATTCTAGATGTAATGTTAAGGTACAATCAATCAATCAATTCATTTTCTGCTGTGCTAAACCTCGATATTTCATTATTTACGAACTTTTCTAAAAATATATACTCTTCGGATAGATTAAATGAAACTACACTTTTGTACAATGTAATATGTAAAATATATCTGGATGTATGTATATTTATATCCCCTTTTTTTTTTTTAGAATTTTAACTTTTTAACAAGTGTTTGGAGCAGTTTAGTCAGAATTGGTTCTTGCGCCATAGAACAACACAATCAATCAATCGTATATATAATGTAAAATAAACAATTTTTTAAAAAAATTACTTGTACAGGAGTGATTACAAAAGAACTGCTGAAAATGTAAATGCACCAGTGAAATGTTTGAAATAACCAGTGAAAGTTTCATGAAGGGGTCTCAGGACTCTTAACATATATCCGTGCACTCGAAGAAAAAAAACACCTCTCAGGGGGCTCACCTTCTTTAGGTGAGTACTGGTGTCACAGCCCCGAGGTGCCCTAGTGATCTTTTCCTTTTCCCACGGGGTTTACTGTCTTTGGTAAACACGGGCTTCACGAACCCGGGGTACCCTAGTGATCCTTCTCTATTTTCGACCCTCTTTCTTGTCATTCAATTCATTCTTTCTTTCTCTTCCCGTCTAGACCACAGATATTAAAACAAATGTTTGGCGCAGTATAGCCGAAATCGGCTCTTGCGCCAATAAACCCCAAAATCAAAATCACTCAATCACTCGAAAAAAACATTCTTCTTCAAACCAATGTAACTCAACAATAAAACAAAACAATCATTTGAAATTATTCTCACATGATAATCATATATATTTACATTATTTCTCAAAGTTTCAGAGAATTTGAGAAAAAAATTTTAAAAAGTTATAAAGTTATAAATTGGACAATTTTTCAAAAATATGAAAATCAGTATTTTACACCGCGCAGTTATTCTAAAGTACAAAATTGATCAAAATTTACAAAATTAATTTTACTTGGTATAAAAATGTCCACTTTCGAAGTTATACTAACTTTTAAGAAATTTAGAAGAAAAAAAATATTTTTTAAATACAACTATAACGAAAATTTAAAAATTTAAAGAAAAAAATTAATTAACATTCAAATAAAAAAATTTATTAATTTTTTTTAAAAAAATTGTTGTATGAAGAGCTTTATTTTGAACACATGCATGAAATTCCAAATTGATATAAATAGTTTCTGAGAAATCCTGCGCGTAAGCTAAAATTTGTTGTTTTGAGAAAAATGATGTTAAAGATACGAAAGAGATAAGGGTTTTGTTAAAGTTTCACTAGTTATTTCTCAATAACTTCGGAAGTTTTTATAGTATCAACAAAGTTTGGTATCAAAAGGCTCAGAAATTTTGAGGCTTTAACATATTTTTTTTCAAAAAATTGGAAAAATTTGCAATTTAAGAGTCTTTAGACACCTGAAATCATTTTGAGCTGTAGAGTTTAGTATTTGACATTTAAGTATTTATTTTTTCCAGGGTGATTCTGGAGGTCCCTTGGTGACTGTCGGCAAAGAAAATCGATATTACCTCGTCGGTGTAGTGTCTTTCGGAAAGCTGTGTGCCCAACCAGGATACCCTGGAGTGTATACTAGAGTTACCAAATACTTAAATTGGTTAAGGACAAATCTTGCAGACTGAAGCTGCAAGGTATCAAATGAGAACTTGTTGCAAGACTCCATCTAAAAAGCTGACTTACGATGACAAGAGACAAAGAAAATAACTTTGAACCTTTTGTGAGCCCACAGAGACATTATACTCGTATATAACAATTTAATAGACGCTTTCTGAATTAGCTAAACATATTGCCTATTATGAGATAAGTTTTATTATCTAAATAGGTAGCTGAATTTCAGATATCGTAAAGATATCGTTCTTTTCGTAAGCTGAATAATTTATTTTATCGTCCGTTTATCAAATATTTGAAAATCATAGAATGCATCTTACCGAGACTTCTTGGTTGCTATAGGAACGAAATATTTCAAACTTGTCGTCTCGAAATTATTGCTTGATGCTAGTTTTGGATAAATATTCAATCTTTAAAATCATTATTGCATCACTTTAAATGTCAAAATGAATCATAGTTAAAAGTTACCCCCTTGTTGTTAAATTGTAATTTTTTGCTAATTGTGATTTTCAGCCAAAACCATTGCTTCGATTTTTTTAGGACAAAAGCGTGATGGTTTGATTATTGAGGTATTTTCTAATAAAAACTGAATTAGACACACAGTAAGAGACCGTATAACACTTTTTTTTAACCATTTGAGTGAGGACAAACTTCTTGTCACAAAAACAAATTGTGTTTTACTGTGTAATTTTCCTACTTTTATGGAAATGCTAGTTCCATAAAAAGTATTTGAAGAACAATCGAATCTGTCAACAGTCTTAACTGGTGAATTGATATTAACGGGCGTAAAGATTTTATGGAATGATTTTTTAAAAAAAAATCACATAATTATGCAGTTTCGAGTTACTTTAATCTGCCCTTAAAACCAAAGGTATGCTCAACTCTTAGAATAAAAAATACTTAAAGAATATAATAGATGAATATAAAAGAATGAATAGCAGGGACTATGATGCTTTTGTTAAGGGATATTTTTTTTGTAGTTCTTAATTTTATTTTGAGTAAATTCAAATAGCGTGGTATCCTCTAGAAAGCTAGGCATCATGTTTTACAATAATCTCCTGTAATGCCAATCAACATTAGATTTGAATTCTGTTGAATAAATAAGTTTAAGTAATCCAGCATTTCTCAAACTGAGGGGCATGCCCCCTTAGGGGGGGATATCTCTATGTGGGGGCCTCGAGCATATTGAAAATTTTGAAAATAACAAATTTAAAGTAAGTATTATTTTACTGAAAGGAAGCAAAACACAAAATACACATTCTAGCTAATGAAAATTAAATACCCATTTACCCTCTTAAAATATACTTAGTCATTCATAAGTACAGCACAATATTTTTGAAAATTAAATTATCCATACTAAATTAGAAACAAGTTTAATAATTACTAGTGCCTCCCAGGAATTTGTCATACACAAAATTTAATATTTACCTTGATATATTGTATGGTTTATATTTATACTCTATTGTAGTTTTAGCGTCAGAGTACATTTTTATTGCATTCATCATATTTTTATTGTATGGGGGGGAGGGGGTACGATGAAAATTATGATTGAAAATTGGATCACAAAAATTGGAAGTTTGAGAAGCATTGCAGTAACTGAAATCACATATATTGAGTTTTAATTTTTTAAAAAATCAATATAAATATAAGAATTGTTTATCTTGCTTAAAAACATTAAGGACAATCGAATTCTTGCGCTTCGTTATGTGTAAGTTTCCTAGTTCGTATAGCTAACTTTTTATTTTTTTAACTCGGTAGATACGTGTATTCCTTGATAAACTGTGCAAAAAAACGAATATGGCATAGACACACATAAAAAAAAAATACGATTTGTATGGTAAAAAAGACTATGAGGTTGTCTCGTTATTCAAGAACTGGTTAAGAAGTAAAGCACATTATTTGATTCGTTTATATTAGTTGTATTTGAAATTTTCCATTAAATTTTGCTCATTTGATTTGTTTTTACCAAGTGTTGGGCCAGTTAGTGGATAAAATGCAAGCATAATACTTTGGGAACTTAATACTTATCTTTTCACTGCATTCTATCATTTAGTATTAGATATGTTTTAAAATTTGTATTAAATATTTTAAAGATTTTGAAATTTAGAATCTTTTCCAAATAGATTATAACACATGGTATTTATTCATTTAGTTTTTGCGTTTTTGTAATATTATATAAAGCGTGTAAGTTATTATATCGCATTCAATATATATTTATCCTTTTTTTAAGCAAAAAAAATTTCAAATTTGATTTGGAAGCATTCTTTTTCAATTCTAGCAAAAATAGGAGATTTTCGAGATTTTTGTAATCTGTGTGTTTGTTCTTAAATGCCAAATAAAATAAATTATTTTAATATGTATGTTTGTCTAGTTTATTTTTACATAACATACTTATCATTATATTTACGTGTAACACATTATTTCATTCACAAAGTATCTTTTTAGAAATAAAGAAGTTTTTCCGCTAGCTACAAATTTAATCTAGGCTGTAGTTAAGCATTTTTGAAGTGAAACTTCTTTGGGGACGGGAGTGAATGAAAAATTTACCCAGTTTTGTGTAAATCCCCCCGAAACGTCGCCATGGTGAGGAGATAGCGAGCGGGGGGGGTACACCACGTGACTTGCGTCATATCCTTGAAAAAGTCGGACGATTGCTAAGGGGAAATTGTGCATCGAAAGTATATCTTGCTGCTATGGACGAAAGACGCTTAGGTATTGATGATATTAAGTGCTACTCTCGTAACGAACTCGCGTGGCGTATTTTCGTAGTCTTTATGTAATAAACGTGCCGTTTTCAACCAATAAACGCCCCAAAATATTACCATTATATGGCTCTTCCCGTTACGGGAGTGTCTGGGGCCTTGTGTATATGTCACTAACGTCGCACCAGAATCGCTACGGATAGCTTCTTGTAAACAAACACAGTGGCTTCTGTTAGTGATGCATTAAGTTTATATTATTAATTTTTATTTCCATGGAATCAAAATTAATTCTGGTCAGAATGCCTAGAACAAATGCAACAAGAGGAAAAGTGTTTCGTGAAAGAAGGAAAAAAAAGCAAAACTAGCAGCAAGTCCAGGAGAAAGTTTATATATCACCAGGTAGTTCTGTCGCAGCTTTTATCATCTTTATCCATAAAGTTTTAGTGATGTGCACATCAGAGACTGCTGCAATCATTGGATCCGATGATGATTAAAAGCCGATTATTTTAACTGGAGATTTTAATGTTAATTTTGCTTCGGAAGAAGCAAGGCCACTCATTGAATTCTTGAAATGGACACTGAATTTGACAATGAATACTGATTCTAGAGAAGGAAAAACAATATACGGTTTCAATTCTATCGCGTGGCTTTCCACGTTCTTTTTTTTTAAAGTACAATTCATAAAGCTAAAATATAAAAAAGAGATCGAAATAATTAAAAGAAGCAACCTAATACAATGTATAAAATGATTTAATGAATGTATTAAAAAAGAAAAAATTTCTTAAGATCATCTTTAAAAGGAAAAAACATCATTCATGGGCAGTTCTTGAATTTTATGTTAATGTAGTTATTGAAATTTATAAAAACAGAAAAATGTAAATAATGAATTTTTCATATTTTTTTGAGGAAATTTGTCAGGAAATTGAAAAAAGACTTAATTGATTCATTAAGTTTATTAGTTAAAGATTATTTGATTACGTTTATTAATAAAAATTAATTTATCATTTAATAATTTTTGTCTAACAAAACCTTCAAGCATTAATTTGATACTTTATTTAAAATTTTTATCTAAATAATGGTTTATTATTTTCGTCCTTTCTATTTATTTTTGATAAAGGTAACTGTATTTTTTTCTTGCTGAGTTTCTTGTGTAAATTCTTTTCTTTAGTGACATATGTAGGCTTGTTATTGAAATCCAATTCTTCCGATACGATTATAAAAATTTGTTAAGATACACTAGGCTTTTGACTTTCTGCTAAGCGTCTTATCAGAATATTCGGGTATTTTAATAAATTAATTCTCATAGTTGTTGACGAAATATAAATGACAATATATTTGTTTAAGTAGTTGGATATTTCCACCTAGGCGAATTTCTATTTTTATTTTCATAAGTTTCTTGAGAAATAATTATTAATTTCTACAAACATTTATACAGAATCAAAATGTTCTGCAATTTGTATTTTCAGTAGTCTCATTTTTTCAAGGGTTATAAAACACTTTAATCACAATAGGCCAGTCCAAACGAAGAACTCAGAAATTATATCTGAAATTTTCCTCTTTTAGAATCGATATTTTTTCAGCTTTGCCTAGATATATCAAATCATTTTTGGTTCTTTATAGGTTAGATTATATTTTTTGTTTACTTCTTTGTGTGTGTGTTGATTCTTATAATTATTTCAAACTGAAGCAGTATATCTTTAAAAGGAAATTTATGATTTTTCCGAATTCTTGTTTTTCACCCATTAATTATTAAAATATTTCATATCTAGAATTACCTGGCAACTAAGAGTAATTGAAATGCCCCTTTAAATATTAATAGAATCAATATTCACCAACAAAGATTCCTTGAAATTTCCGAATTTAATGATAACTCTTACAAGGCTCTTACGTTATGCGAAAGTAGTTACATACATAATAACGGATTTATTCAAATCTACATGAAATGTTACAGTATTTCAAAGAAACTAATTTGCTTACAACACATGAACTTTAAAACTATTTATTTAAGAAACAAAACAATTGTTTCCTTGGTATATATATATTTAAAATTTATGTATCATCTGGAGTATAGTAAAAAATAATTTCAGGATTATACAGATTACGATTAATTTTTAAATATAAACCTTGTATTTTTGCATGATTCTTAATCTAAAACCCAATAAAACAAAATACTTTTTATTATTCAAACAAGAATCAGAAAATTTAACCACTTTCGCATGAAAATGTTCCATTTCCCGTCTTTACATGACAGAAATAATCGAGCTTATTTTGAAGAAAAGAATAACAGAACTGCTTATTTACATTCTACGCATTGGCAACGCTTCGGTGCTCCATTCGATCGATATAGAATATCGTCTGCACTGCGTAGAAGCACAAATTCGAATTTTCCTCGTTTCTGCAGCACATTTCATTCGTCGATTAAGTCAAAACAGTTTCTCTTTTCGATAAATAAACTTTAAACAAAATAATTTTTCCAAGTATTTCTAGAAAGAAACGAAACTTGTGATTTCACATAAAAGGTTTGTAAGGTTTTTACTCTTAATTTTAGATAAAACTAAATATTCATGTTTTTGTTTACATTCTGGTATTACCATGCCTATTCCAATTCTACAGCTCTCTTTCGTAATCTCACTGATTATCATATTGGAGGAAAGGTTTTTATTCTGCTAATCCTTAAACAGTTCTTAAAAAACTGAATAATATAAGTATAAAGATTGGAATTGTAGCGTTTCTCTTATGTAAGTCTTCGGTGTAAAACAAGATATAAATGACCAAAAAAGTTTCTGTTTGTTGTCGATTTTTTTTAAAAATAAATAAAAGCTAAATGATTTTACTTTTAAAAAACGAAAATTTGGTTCTATGCAATTATTTTGCCAATTAAATGTAAAAATCAGTCGCATGTAACTTCGAAAACAAATCATTAGTTTTAATTATTATTATGGAATCTCATTACCATTATTTCATTAAAGCATATTAAAATCAAGCATTGAAAAACTATAAAGTTTTTTAAATATTTAGTTATCTTTTAGAATTCCATTTAAGCAATTTTATACTTTCACAGTTAATGAAATTCATTATTCGAACAGGAAAATTTATCACTGAAATTAGAATTTGAATAATTAATGTTGATTATCTCTATCGTAGCAGGCTATATAAATTTTAAAATTTCAACTCCTATTAAAACATTTAAAATTTTCTAAAATCTTTAAATTTAAGGAGAGAAGAAAGAAAAATTTAAGACGGCTTACTAAAAGAAATAATATATATAATCTTTATAATGTTCACCCTCCCATTTCCAATTTGAAAAATTTCTTAAATTTAGAAGCAAATTTCATGTTTAAAACAAGAGTTAAAAAAAAATTGGATAATTGCTTAAAATTTCAAAAATTACTGATATTTTTTTTTAGAAGCTGAAAATAATTCTGAAAGCCTAAAATTTATGTACTATAAATCGGGTTATTGACTGATTTTTTTCTTACATCACACTTTGAAGCTACACGAAGGCTATTGGCGAAATACCTTGTAATTCTGTACCAATTGGCGAGAGCGACAGCTGTGCTAGCACCTCTCTCTCCAAACTTCCGTGCCAAGTCAAGTACAAGAATTCGGAATTAGCCTTTAAAGCTTTACTATGTTTATTGAGAAAAAAGTTTCAAAATTAATACATTTTTGAAGAAATGTATTAATTTCTATAGCCAATGAATGCAAGAATGGAAAATAAAAAAAATAAACACTTGTGAGATCAAATATCGAATTCTTTTTGTGTATAAAAACTAAGAAAAGAAAAGTGCATTTCATAAGGAAAAATTCAAAGCTTATTATTAGGGATTGATTCTTATCTTTAAACAAAATTAAGTAAATGAATAAGATTTTAAAATTATCTACAAGTCGACATTTATTAAAAAATGAATAAAATAAGTTATAATTTCGCTGATATTATTATAACCGGGACTATATATTATTTATAAATTATTATAATTTTAAAAATTAGCCGTCAAGGAAGCTATTATTTTTGCTGCCAATAAATTGTTCAGTTCATCAGTTTTCACTTTCAATATGTTATAACTTACCAATAATGAACTCAATTTTAAAAATAAGTAATAATCAAGAAAAATTTATTTTAAATGATTTTTTTTAATAACATAACCTCTTAATAGCAAAAAACATTCTTTGCAAAACTTTGGATAGAATAATTATGTCCATTGTTCAGAGTCGTAAAGTGGAGTCATCTGATCGTAGGTTTTACGTTCTTTGTGGTTTTGACAACTATAAGGTATAAGACAACTTGCTATTACTTTAGTTTGTTATGTTTTCTGTTAATTGACCTTTATCTGTTTGTTACATATCTTTTTTTTATGGTAGAGATTTTAAAGTATAAGATAACTTGTTAAGTTTGCTTTTTTTTTTTTGTGTTCAACTTCAATAAAACTTTTTCTTAATATATCAGATATTCCAATCGAATTCATCAATGCTACTCTAACTTTTAAAATTTTATAAATCAACTGATAACATTTCAATTTTTTTTTCTTTGCTCAAAACTTTTCGTCTGATTTTTCTGTCCATTCATCTCAACCAATACACCTCATATTTTTAAGCCACAATTATATGAAAAAGTCGATACTTAAACTGGCGCTCTATTCCATATTAATATAATGAAATTTGTATTATGGGATACAGTTAACATACGCCAGTTTTAGCTTCATGATGGTCTTGATTAAATGATTAACAATTGGTTATGAGTCCTTTATTGTACCAAGCTACTTCCATCTATCAATTTTCCATATTTTTTTAATAAAATTTATCATAAAAATTAAATGACCATTCGTGAGAAAAGAACACGTTAAATATATAGAAACATCATTATAATATATATTTTAAAAATCAAAAGTTACTATTGATTAAAATTGTGTGTGTGTGTGTCAGTGATAGATATAAACGTTTTTAATCGTAACTGGTAAAGGTAGACCAAGGTGACAAGAACAATAATGTTGTCTTTTCAACTGATTCGGAATAAGTCAAATATATAGTGCAATTTTTTTTCAGAAAACATTAAAAGAAATAAAAATAATAGTCACACATTGGTTAAATTTTAAATTAATAAATCTGTAAGTAATTTTAAAAAATACGGTTAAACTATATACAAATAATAGGCGCAGTTTTTCAATTAGAAAATAAGCAATCTTCAATATTTTCTTATAGAAAATCGGCGTAAGTTCCATTTAAATGTATTCCAATATCGAATTTAAGGAATAAAATCTCAAAAAAATTAAATAACAAAATCTTTATTTGTTAAGATAAATATTAATTTGTAATAAAAAATGAACCTTAAAGAGGATAAAAAATACATTAAATGTAATACATTAATTAAATAAAATAATTATTTCTGTGTTGTTCACCCACTATGAACGTATTGTTTTAAAACCATCAAAAATCCCTCATCTCTTTTGGAAACTTGAAAACTGAAAAAATAATCGAAATATACTTATATTCTGTTAAAACTCGTAAGGAGAGCAGTTTATATATAAGAAAATCAATTCCTTCATCATAATATATACACAGTCCTAGAATACGAATAAAAACAAATACAACTAATTGAAGAAATCAGCTCAAGCAGTAGTCCGCGCCAGATGTGTGACCTTTCTCTGTTCCACCGTCCAAATCCCCCTGCTCATGGGTTACACTAGCAAAAGGAATTTCTATAACAAATCAAAAATCACCAAATTTGGCGAGTGAAAATTTATTATTTGCCCCCCATTTTTTTGTACGTCTTTTAATTCAAAAATTCATGTATTGCATCCGTTTTTTGTACAAAAATATCAAATATTTGCAAAATACTTAATCGCTTTTACTTCGTTATCATTATTTCAAATAAGTGACACGAGGTAAGTGAAACGGCTGGATGGATTCTTATGAAATTTTGTGCGTATATTCAGTAGGTTTGAGAATAGGACGTAAACAGTTTTTCAAGTAATAAAGGTAGTCCACTCTAAATTTTTATTTTTTGAACAAAATTTTGTATTTAAATTTTTTTATGATTTGACATTAAAAAAAAACATACAGCCCTTAAATTTTTACTTTTCTACCACCAACCCTTATTTTTTAGTTGCGATATTAATACTATAATAATTTTCTACTCTTGGCGTTCGATAATTTATCAGTTACCCACGATCAGTTATTCCCGCCAGGCGTCTACCTGTGTCACTTCTCACCCCGTAAACAGCACAGAGTAGGGATGAGAACGAAGCCCGTCTCCTGTCTTTCTCACACAATAAGCTTTCTCTCACTCACTAAAGTTTAGAGCCTAAGCCGTTTTTTCGGCCATTAATATTGATTGTGCAATTTGTTTGAGTTGGGTAAAGATGAACTCACTAAAAATATCGTACACTCCATTGCACTAAGAGACTGAAAATGTTATTTTTTAACTGTCGTAATTTGTGATGGAGATGTAATTTGAAATTTATTAGTTAAAATAATAAAAATACAAAGAATTCAAGAAATGAATGTTTGTTATTTTGTTACTTTTATAGGCCGCCATCGTTCACAGCGCTCCATTCTTCTTTCAGTCATATACCACATCCTCGCACACTTACAATAAGTTATTTTTTTTTTATTTGACTACCAAATATTGACTAGAAATAATTCATATGGCAAAACAACGTTTGCAGGGTCAGCTAGTATATCTATATAAATAAAATGTATTCTAATTAACTTATTTTTGTTAAATAAAAAAAAAATGTTGGTTTTTTTTTTTTTTTTTTTTGCAATATCCTTTAACACGATAAGATATTTCAGTTCCTTGAATTTCGTGTTGAACGATTACTACATTTTATAAATCGAACCATGTCTCCTTAAAATTTTTTACTGCTGATAATAACAAGCAGAAAATTTTGTTTATTTATTTCATAATAATAATTCTTCTCTCCAAAAGGTAATATTTCTAAACCGAGTCTACTAATGAGATAAAGTCTAATTATTTTTTGAATAAATTTGTTTTTCATACGATAATTTGGCAATGTAAGATTTGAGTGACAATAATTCATGATATTTATATTTTTTCGTCTCTTTTTCCTCTAGCTAATGTTCCATTAAAACTGATCTGATCAACGTTATGGAACCGATCTCGAAATAAATTTCCCAGGACACGGCCTCACCTTTTGAGATAGGGCCTCCTTTCGGGTGAATATTCTTTTTGAGAACCCGTCTCTTTCTCTTCAAATAGGAAGAGGAAATTTTGCAAAGCTGCGATAACATCCCGGATGTCGAGTAACTGTTGAGTCACTCAGCAGCAGAAAGGAGATAATCATTCATTTCTACAGAAAATCAGAATACGATCGAATTCAACGACAGATTGAAAACATCACTGATGCATGCTTACTTCTGATTCATTGCATCGCAACAATGGCTATGAAATGCTATAAAAAGGAGTTATTTCCTTAATTATTTCAGTCGTTCACACAATCAGAGAAATTTATTCTTATTTTTAACCATCGATCTCTTTTAAGGCCATCTTCACAATATTTTTTTGTTTTTAATATTTGATATTTGGTTTTAATTGTATTTTATAAAGGTTAATATTTAATAATAATTCCATACAAAAAAATTTAATTTGTTGCAAAATGTTTGTAGAATTAAAATTTTTTTAGCTTTTTTAAGCATTTTTCAAATCTTTTTTTTAAATATGTCTCTTTTCTTTCAAAATTTTTTTCCCAAGTATCTTATAATATACTACATAAAAATGTGCATGGGTTTTTTTTCAACTGCTGCTCTTTAGTTTTTTATTAATTTTTTTATAGTTAAATTTCCAAAAATTCCCCAAAAAACATTAATTTTGATTTTGAAATTTTCTAGAAAGAGTACTAAACATGTTAGAGCTAATTCCATGCACAGTTTTACAAAACATGCATTTCAGAACATGTATAAAAA
>BMAO01039594.1:0-83043 GCA_019973975.1 Trichonephila clavata
AGTATTAATTCATTCAACTAATTAAATTTCCAAAATTTCGTATTTGACTTTGAAGATAAATTTATAAATGTAGGAAAATGGTAAATTAATAGAAAAAAAAGGGAAAACACTGAAATCTCTAAATTTTTGGAAAGTATTTAAACATATTTCTGCTAAAACCATAAAACAAGTTTTTTTTCCATATTGCGTAAGAAATGATATATACGTTGCTTAAACATTTTTAAACTTACTGGAGGGGGGAGACCCTGTTTGCCTAATGGAGACCAGCCCCATTCCCATTGTACAAATTATACAACTTTTCAAATTGCAAAACTGTAATTTCCATGCATTGTGTAGCTCTATTTATTTGTTTTTTCCAAAAATTCGTCCTTGGCTCCCTTCTTCATCCCTGAAGCTACATCCTCTAACACTGCATTGGTAAAATTCTTAGATTTTGAGAAACCTGCAGTTCTTGCAGCTTCCAGGAAAGTTGAGTATTTCGTTCCGTTGATTGTTAATAAGTCTTAGAAGGAAACAACGCCTTTTTTCTCACTCAACGATTCCAGTCCATGCAATTGTTGCGATATTTTTCTACGAGCGCTTGCAATAATGTTCCATCGCAACCGTATTGAGACATTATATAAAATGAAGCACATGCTAACCAATTCAGTGCGTACGACACATGCGAGATCGGGGTTGCCAACTTGGAGAGTTATCTTGAACGTTGGCATTGTTACACGATAGTACGTAATAAATTTATTACAGCATCACGAAAGACTTTTTTTTAAAAAAAAAAGAGAGAGAGATTTAAAATTTTGGTTTCAAATCAGCAAAAATTCCAAGGACTTTGCAAAGGTAATTCTGAAAAATGAGTTGATGACTCCGAAAAAAGAAAAATTCTGTTCCTATCAATCTACATTCAAACCTGACGCCGTTGTGGGTATCATAACCATAATAAATCCCAAACACAAGAATACATTAATCTCACTGATTAATCAAAAACTTAGTTTATGGAAGACTTTCTCACAAGATTAAACTATAATGATTAAAGATTACTTATCTGTCAGAAGCAAACAGGGATGCAGACAAATAAGATCATAAATAATCCTCAGAAGCAGCCACTCTAAATTTTTTTCTTAATGCAGTTAAACGCTAGAAATCTTCTTTTAACCAGTGACAAGTTTAGGAAAGGGCTATGGGTTGCAATCTCCCTTCGAGTTATAAAGGGCGTTACCTATTCTCAACCTCGTCTAGAGGTGTGGGAGGAAGTGGAGGATGACTCGCCATAATACTTTTCATCCATTTATTCAACACACAAATTATCAACAGACACAATTCTAGTATTCAGATCAGAAGAGATGTTCCTAATAAGAGCAATAGGAGAATAAACCACGAGAGACGCGAATTATGAGAGACTTCTTTATATATATATATATATATATAATAATATATATATAAAATATATATATATATATTATAATATATATATATATATATATATTGATCCTCCTTTTTCTTGAGGATCAATCCACTACTCTAAATATTTGAGTTATAATTTAGCTATGGTGATCAATCGTCATCTTAATATCTTCAACTATCTAATCTTTGAAACATGCTATCAAATATACTAATACCTGATCGTAGCAATCTCTACTCGTCGTTAGATTATCTATATTTCAATCTCCATATAGCCCCGTCTATCCATCTAACTGGCTAGAAAACCTAGACTGTAAATTCCCTACCTAATCTGCATATCATAGTTTCTTCTTCAAAAGGGTTGGTTGTGATTAATTTCAATTGATAGTCAAAGATTTCCCAAGATGATTAGATGAAGGACGTGTATTGATCCGTTACAGAGTTATACCAGAATTACTTATTCTTTTATATCACTGCGCTAATTTGTTAACCCTTTTTAAAAATTGTACGACTACACAAAAATATTATGGCTCAACCTCCAACCCACCCTTAACCAAATCCTGGCTTCGACACTGCTTCTCAAGGTCATTGGATATTAGCTTCATTGTAGTAAGCTCACAAATTGATGACTAACTATCAAAATTTAATTGCTGTTATGTGCAATTATTTTGTCTGTTTGAGTGTATTGATTTTTTTCTCAATCCTTAAAAGCTTGCAGCAGCTTTTCTCAAATCAACCATTCAAATTGACTTAGTTAAATATTTTTTTACATTTTATTACTTTTTCATCGGCTTTTTGGCTGATGAAAAAGCCTCGTCGATGGCCACCGAGAATCTTGAGAAAAATAACTTTCCATCATTTTCACTAAGTGTGTTTTTAAAGAGAAAAAAGATGCATCCGATAATCTATCGTTGATAGATTAAACATATCCAAAGTATTGATTAATTAAACTGATGTTCTTAGAAATTCAAACACAAAATTCTGACTTAAGGAAAAGTAGAAAAAAAGTTAACTTTGAGATTATTAAAGAATAACAAAAGCATAATAGGAAATCTATGAGAAGAAGAAAAAGAATCTAGAAAATGATGATGCAAAATTTAGCTCTTCCGTTCATTGTAAACTAATACCGATTTCCGTGCTCACGCTTCTCAAACATAGTAAAATAGGAAATTATCTTGTTCAATGAGATGAAAAACAAGTTTGAGCAAGTCTGGAATGAAGTAAAAAGATATTTATTTAAAAATCAATATCTCATGGATCAAGCTTTAAAAACTCAAACATTTTAAAATCTTTATTGAAAATGACGCATCTTTCTTTCAAGATTAAAAATAAATGACAGTAGTTTTGATCTTTAATCAATAACACATAAGGAATAACTTAACAAATTTGTTTATATGATAAATCTACAGAAAAATTTATGAATAAAAAGAAATATAAGGAAAAACGTCACAAAAGGTATAAATATGTCAGAAAAATCAAATAAAAAAATTGAAAATAAAGCACAACTATTAAAAAAAATTTAATTTGAAATTAATAATTTATATATTATTGTTTTAAAGTTTCCTGCAGGCCCGGATAGAACATCTAGATGGGCTACATATGGCCCATTGGCTGAAAAATTTACCCTTCACTGGATATTTATTTAAAGCTAGAAGGTTACATTAAATTATAGGGACTAGGAATACTTCAATAAGAAACTTGTTTTGTCTTCTCTATGCTAAAACTAATGCATTCAATAAGAAATTGCGTTTTACATACCTTTTTCAGTACATTATTTTTTCAAATAATATTAAAACCATCAAAAACTGCACAGTTAGAAAATTTTACATGACTGTAATTTCTATTTTTTTTTATAAAAATTCATAAATAAAATTACAAATGTATCTTTAAAATATATATTTCTCTATTCTTAGGTTTCCATTATATGATAAATAAAATTTTGAAATGTGTCTTTAAAATATATATTTGTGTATTATTGGATTCCTTATATATGTTACATATAAAAAGATTTTCAATTTAGTATTTTGTTATTATATTTATTAGAAAATATGAGTGTGTAGTGCATATAGTTTAAAAAGAAAATAAAAATAAAATATAATCTTATAATAAAACTCGTTAGACGAATTCATTATTATGTATAACAAAATTGCATGCTAAGCAGACTTTTTGAGGGTCATAAAGCTTTCCGATATACATCTGGCCCTATTTAAAGCTCTCTTAATAGTCAAGTATTATAAGAGAATATATAATAAAAAGAATTGACGAACTCTCTTAGCCCTAAACTCCTAAGCATAAGGCTGTCTTTACCCTATATTAAAGAGTTTGAACTAAACTCAAAACACTTTTTCACACTAAAGATTTCTCAATTTTTATGTAAATTCCCAAAGTATACATCTACTAGTAGGATTCAAAAGTTTCCGGACTGAGCGTATAACGTGGAAAATTTTTGCAGTAGAGCGACTACAATAGTATTTCTATATTATTGCATTCTTCCACTTTTCTAAAAAGTTTGTTCCAAATTACGCGGTCGGTGGGTCACCATGGTGTCGTATTTTGTTAGCGGATGTATTTAGTCGTCGGCGATTGAAAGAAATTGCGTTTGGATATTAATTTTTGTGTTCGTATGGGAAAAAGTACAACAGAGACAAACGAAACTTTAAAGTAGGTTTAAGACTGTGATACATTATCGCAAAAGCAAGCTTTTGAGTGGCATCGACGTTTCAGAGAAGGTAGGGAAAATATCGAAGACGACAAACGCTCTGAACATCCGCAGACTTCCCAAACCGTTGACAACATCGAAAAGGTTTCTGCGACGATACGTAAGAACAGGCTTCAAACAATAGCAGAATCAGTTGGGATATCTTCGACCACATGTCGATGGATACTAACTAAGGATCTTATCAGGCATAGGGTGTGTCAGCATATCGTTCCCCGCATGTTAAAGGAAGACCAATCTGCATATGAAATCAAAAGAACATCGCAGGCATCATTAAAAGACCTGACTAAAAATGGATTTTAGAAATGTTTCGATGACCTTTACAAGCCATAGCAAAAGAGTGTTTTCACTCAAGGGTCTTATTTCGAAGGAAGTGTGCTTCAGCCTGAGGCACTGTCTCAGGATCTGTCAACTTTCCTTTTTTCCCTTCGGGAAGGACACGCCAACAACAACATGTGTTTCAGCAGTTTAATTGGTAATATTTTTTAAGTTATAGACTCAGTCCGGGAACTTTTGTGTGTGTGGGTATGAATCCTACTATGTATATATTAATCCATTTATAATAGTGCTTTTTTTAAAAAAAAATTTAAAACCATTTCATTAACAAACAATTTTTTTCCATTATATACAAAGGAGAAATTCATTTAGCATTACGTTTCACAAAGGAAATATGTAGCTCATATTAAATCAGTAAAAATGCATCAACTTTAGTTTTAAAAAAGTGTGAGTATTTATTACATCGTATTGTAATAAAAAAATTAATCGTATTTTTAAGTATGTTGCGTATTATTAAGTATATTGCGCATTATACTTATGTTGGATCTCATACTTCTATCTGGAAAATTTTTCCGGTCTTACTTTAATTTTACATGAATACAGCCGTAAACGTAACTAATGCAGGATTAGCATAAAATGATTACCGTAAAATCCGGCATATAGCACGCACCATTCTTTCAAGTTGCATTTTTTAATTTTAAGGTATATTTGCCGGATAACGCGAACCCTTACTTTTACAAAAGGAGCCAGAAGTGTGCGTGTACAATGCTCTTATGATTTTGAATCATTTATTCGATTTATCCCAGGATTTTGAAAAAAATAGTATACTATTAGAATCAGAGAACCTTTTAACTTCATTAGGTATGTCATTTCTTTCCAAAATATATAGTATTCTGAAGTATGCAGAAGTTTAATTTTTCTTATTATCATCTTTTTTTCTTTTTTTTTTTTGAAGCTATCGTTTTTATACCCGACATATAACGCGCACTCGTAAATTTCAATCTCATTTGTTGTGTTAAAAGTGCGCGTTATAAGCCGGATTTTATGGTTATTCATTTTAAAAAGGCTAGAGTTTCAAAAGTATTATTCATAAACATATGAAAGGTATATGAAAAAAGCCACAAACTCAACAAGTTTATATACCCTTTACGTGACACCCATCCAGACGATAATTGAGTGCACTCCTTACAATCCTGTCAATTGTCTACACTGCAGCACTGATGCGTTCTTTGCGCTAGGCCAGTGGTCTTCAGACCCTTAGGTTCCACGAAGCCAGCTCAGAAGTTTCACGTGTCACAAAAAAATCGAAAAGAAAGTTATAAATGTGTATGCAAAATGGATAAACGTTCTCTACGAAGTTTGTTTAACTATAATTTGATACTAATTAGCACAACGTTTTGCAAAACCAAACAGTTTTCTAATGAAAATTCGCCCTTTTCATTTGTAGATAAACAGTTATAAAGAAGGTGTGAGGGAACAACTTGTCGACATATCAACAGATTCGGCGTTAAAATCTAAAATTAAGCAAGAACATCTTTTAAATTTTAGGTTGAAAATTCATGCAGAATACATAGGATTTCTCACACACTTATAAAAATGTTAATGCCATTCAGAACAATGTATTTAAGTGAAAAATATTTCTCACAATGTGAGTGGCTTCAAAAATAAAATATAAAAAAAATCAAACATAGAATACGAATGCGACTGCGGATAATTTCAGTAGGCTAGCGTTTCTCAAAGTGTGGAGCACGCTGCTCCCCCCCCCCTAGGGGGCGTGATAACTCTACGAAGGGGGCGTAATCCTATTGAAAATCGAAAACAATAGATACTTTAAAAAATTATTAATTTATTAAAAGTAGACAAACAAAATGCATTGTGACATAAACAAAAAATAAAATACACATTTACGCTGATATAATACACTTATAAATGTATCAGTACTGCAAAATATATTTTATAATTAATTTAACAATACTAGGTTAAGAACAAGTTTAATAATTACCAGTGACACCATGGGCTCTTGTTATCTATAAAATTATATACAAAAAAAACACGTATCTTGATCATTTATACGGTTTATAATTAATCCCTTAGCTGCTGATTAGAAGTTACGCGATTCGCTGCCCAACGCCACCGTTTTCTACGTAGGCAAGCGTATGTGGTGTATACGGATGGAGGAAAAAAAGGAATAAGTAAGCAAATCCTCTGAAATAAGTAAATCTTCGCAAACACTGTCAAAGTCCTTTTATTGCATTTCAAAGTCTTCGGAATAATTTTATGGATAGCAGTCCACAGAAAAGATCGGAAAGACGTATATATATATTCGGGGCAATATTAACGCTTTGGCTGAGGGAGACGCTTATAAACGCCGGTAGAACTTAAGAGGTTAAAGTCATTTTGTAGCTTTACCGACAAACTATAGTTTTAAGGAATTCAATACATTGTTATTGTATGGAGGGGCGCGCGATGAAAATTATGATTAAATATTGGGTCACAATATTGAAAGTTTGAGAAGCACTGCAGTAGACCTAAGCATCGACAATTTGAGTAAAAAATTCTGTCACATATCCTAGTTATAAATATAATGCATGGGTAGGTGACACTTGGATCACAAATTAATATTATTATTAAAGTGAGTAAAAAATTTTAAAGTACAATAAAATTTTTAATAACAAATACAATACTTTTTATTTTTTTTACATTAAGTACCTATAATAAGTGGATTTACTTTAAATATTATTTAGAGACATATATAACTGTTTATTGAATCGTTTTCCCCGAAAACACCTTCTAGTTCTAAGGGTTCCTGTGAGTTGAAAAAGTTTGACCACAGCGCTAGATTAAGGATTGTGACTGTGGAGCTACGCAAACAAGGTCATAAACGTACTTCTACAGGAAGAGGGGAGGGTTAAGGGGATCTAGGAGGCCAGGGGAACAAAGCTAGATCATTCTCCCCAATATGCCCAATCCAACGATGCAAAAGCTCATTGTTTAGGTTGTCACGAACATGGATGCGTCAATGAGAGAAGCCCGTCATGCTGGAATACAAAATCCCTGAATTTAGCATTGAGCTCTGGGAACAACCACAACTTCAACATATCCAGGTAACATTTACCGGCCACAGTTTGCTGAGACAAGAAAAACGGTCCATACATATTTGTTTGTGACACTGCACAGAAAGCACTCACCTTTCGTGAATCTCGCTCAATTTTCATGATTGGGTGTGGAATTGTTTTGCCCCAGAATACATAATACAAACTTAGTGAGTTGGTGGTTTTTATATCTTTCATGAGCGTAAGTGGAATACTTTGGAGAATACAGCATTTTCAAAATGAATGAATCATTTATGCTAGCCCTATATTATGAATAACACAATACACATACTAAATAGAAATAGTAAAATAAAAGTTACTATTATACAATATATTCTAACAATGCCAATAAACTACCGTATAGTGCGCACTTTTAACGCAAGAAATAAGATCCAAATTTATGAGTGCGCGTTATACGCCGGGTATAAAAATGAGAGCTTTAAAAATAAAGAAAGATTAGCCCAGAAAAAAAATTGGACCTACATATATTAAAATACTGTTTATTTCGAAGAAATGACAAACCTTATGAGCTTCAAGGGTTTTAGTTTTGGAAGTATATTATTTTTTTTTTCTAAAGCTTGGAATAATACATAGAATAAATGAATTCAAAACATAAAAGCATTGCACACGCACACTTCTGGTTTCTTCGTAAAAAAGAGGTGCTCGTTATACGGCGAATATACTTAAATATTAAAAGTTGTAGTATAGTGCGCGTTATACGCCGGATTTTAACGTATTAGTGGGAATTTAATCTATTATTAAGCATGCCTTACAATTTTCTATATTTAATTGTACTGTAAAAAGATCTCAATGTACGAGAGTTGATCTGAAAAAAAAAGTTTACAAGCCGCAGCATTTGAAAACTACATGTTGTGCAGAATTTTTTCCCCCCAAAGGGGAGACAGATGGCGGTACTTGACAGTTTGTTGGTAGGTAGTGAAAGTTCCCAGACGGTTCAGGACGATTGAAATGGCAAGAGTCTTAGGAAATTGGTCTCGTTCAGAAGTGCAGGCCGTGATTCAACTTTTATGGTCAAAGAATGTGTCAGCATCTGCAATGAGCAGACAACATGTAGCGAAATTGTGTCACTCTTTTCGATCAGGCAGACAGGATGTCGAAAACCGCAATATGACAGGGAGCTGCCGGCCAAGTTCGTCAACGACAGAAATCAACACGGCACGAATTGAAAAAATGATTCAAAATGATCGACGGATAACTGCGTGAAATCTCGTCAGAGTTGGAACTGAGCTATGGTAGCGTGCAACATATCGTTTCTGATGTGCTGCGATATTCCAAGACAGCGCTGTGAAACATCCACCGAGACCTGGCTCAATGTGAGCAGGGACCTGATTCCTACGAAGACCGGTTAAGCAAGTCGGTTCTGCGTTCTGATAAAGGCCTAAATAGACTTTTCCCTTTTGTATTTTCTGTCTAGTAATAATAAATATATTTTTATTCGACTTGCAATCTTTTTTTTTATCAACCTTCGTAATATTTTCAAGAGAGAGACAGAGAGATGATATATATGTATATTAAAAACATAACTTTTTTAGGGTCCGTCAGCAGAATGATCCAAAATCGACTATGACGTGGGAGGATTCTAGAACTCAACTGACTTCCCCACCCAAAGTAGCCTCACCATTGGAAGGGGAAGTTCCGTGGGAAATAGATGAAAATGAAGCGGTCGAAGAGGAGAGTGACGATGATGATGACGAAGAAGAAGACCGTTTTCAAATACCCGAAATTCGATTCACGTCGAGCTTCCAAGACCTTACTCAAACGTCGGTGCTGCTTCATTCCTACAGGTAGAAATGGATTTTCCCTCAGTTCGGTACCTTTTTAGCACCCTTTTATAAGTTTCCCTTGTACAGGTAGAAATGGATAGGTAGAAATTCCTCAGGTTAGGTACAGGTAGGATTGTACTGGTAGAAATTCCTACAGGTAGAAATGGATTTTCCCTCAGTTCAGTACCTTTTTAGCAAGCACCCTTTTATAAGTTCCCCTTGTATTTAATGGAATCTTTGAACTCTTTTTTTACCCACTTTAAAAGGTCAGATAAATTCAAAATTTTACTCACTTGTCCAGGACCGATGACAATATAATAATTTAATGATTTTGTTCCATTGCCTGATCTGGATCGTCACGATTAACAATTTCCCATTTTCAGATCCCATCCCGCATCTGGCGACTAATTTCAGATTCCATTTCCAGATTTGGCGATTAAAAGATTAAGTTAAGACTTAGTTCGATTAACTATAAAAGGGTGTTTTTAGTTTTTTAAACAATAATTTACTAAAAATTCAACATCTAACTACACTGTAAGATAAAGATTTTTAGAATTTTGCAAAAGAGAACTAAAATAAGTTTTATTCAAATTTTTAGTAAGTTTGTTCAAAATATGTTTTTCGAAATTTTTAAACCGTTATTAGAACAACTTATGATATTTTTTTACTGTAATAACTTATAGAATATTTAATAAAAATTTTTATTTATTTTGACGATACATTATATGTATATACGTAAAATATAGAATTATATATTGTTAAAAACTCAATATTCTATGTAGTGATAATTATAATTAATAAGGTATATAATTATAAAATGTAACACGTTAAATACTTTATTACGACTAACACTAGCATTCTTTTTTGCATTGCTTTATACATTTATTTTTAAGAGAAAAACTCTTCGCATTGCATTTCTCAATTTCAAAAGTTATTTCATTGGAAAAGTTTTTCTATTCTGGCCATGAAGTATCGATGTTCTTAATCTCTTATTTTCTCACTTTCTTTTCTCTCTGTTTAAATTCGTATTACATTCGTAAAACAATTTAAAAGCTGGATGAACTGCTTTTGATTCCCCTTTTCCTCCTTAATATCTGCCAATATTGAAAAATAAAATATTTTTGTTAAGAGTTCATAATATTTGCCTTTTATTTCCATTTATTTTTACATTATTTCTAGACTTCTAATGATGAGAGGAATATAAATGTACTGTACATTTCAGATTTCTGCCTATAAAAGGGATGCGCGTTATACAGCAAATATACCTAAAACTTTAAAAAAAAACAGCTTGAAAGTATAGGTAGGCGTTATATATATATGTTGGAATATTTATTTATTTATTTATCCAACGCCCGTGCTAGTCTTCTTGACCATTTGACGCCGAGCCTCCCAGTACCGACTGACGATGTCGTCAGTCGGGTATTCATCGAGTCCATTGGAGCAGATGGTTGCCATCCATTCTGGCGTGGCCACAGAATGGGCAGGCCTCGTCAGCAGCCAGGCAAGCCAGTGGAGGAATCCAAAAAGTCATGTCCAGTGGTTAGTAGAAAGTGGGCAACAGCCTCGGCTCTCTCCAGGTGCATTGGTATTGGACCCACAGTGGCCAGAGTCTCCCATGACTGTCCAATGCTCTTGTTTTTTTGGGTCACGGTAGTATATTTGTCAATGAATGCGGAAATAATGCTCCTTGCTCTTCTAAGAGTCAAGGGGACTTCCGGTTGAGACGACTAGGCTTTTTGGTCGGCTCTCTCATTGCCGGAATGTACGGTATTTGATATTTTAATTTCTCAAATATTTTTAACAATCTTCAGAAGTATAGGATCTTTGGTATCAACGAGGTTCATTTATTGCCTGCTTATTTTATTTTTTAAACTTTGCTAATTAGACTTGAATAATGAGAGCTCTGTATCGCAGCAGGGATCATTTTAAAAAGAACTGTCTAAAACGTAATAATTAATGAGACATCAGTGAGAGAAGGTTGCCTACTGTTCTATATGAGGGTACAACTGGATTTAAAAGAACAAAATTATATTCCATATTTCATTATCTTTCTATAAAATTATTACAATACTTAGAAAAGAAAGGATGCTCACTTTAAATTATGGGGTTGAAATTTCCAAAAATGAATACCGGATGTGTTAGAGATTTCAGTAGAGAGGAAACATTCAGCCCCAGGGAGCATAGATATTTATAATCTAACATGAAAAATTACTGATGTCAATTTTTATTATCAATATTCCTATATCTTGCTTTTGATCTATTCGTATAGGAATTTGTAAGGCAGAAATGCGCCCTGGTACTGCAATCATTAATCCATTTCCTGATATGTTTTATCTATCCTTTTTACAAATGATCTTCCTTTGGTAAATTAAATTTATCTTCGTTTTTTAAGAAAGCGTTTTGGAAAAATTCAGTTACAGACAAGTGAATAAAGAGGGATATTTAATCAGATTGATTCATTTTTAGTGCCTTAACAATTCCATCACAGAACATTCATAAACACCAGAAAAAAATTCTTAAAACTCTATCTTCTCTTTGAGGATAAGAAAAAGGAAATCATTTTCATTAATATGGAATGGTAATTTTTTTATGCTGAGAAAATGGAAAGTAGTTTGTTTTCGTCTTATGTCTATACTATTAGAAGCATCCGTATTGCTCTAAATTCCCCGAATATGGATGGATTGATAGAATTTTTTTTATCACGGAAGATGTGTCTTCTTTGCTATTGCTTCTAAAATACTACACATATAAGTAAACGCTGTATCTATATGTTTTATGTATCTATATGTTCACTGTATTTATATGTATCTATATGTTCAAATGCTTCCCGAACTAAATACTGGGGGGTCATGTTTCTTGAAAAGAATTTGACATTTTATCCATTTTTTCCCGAAAAACACAGGTTTGGAAGAAGCTGAGTGATATTTCGAACAATTTATGCAGTTTGAAAAAGTACACTGTTTTGTTAGGCTATGCCACTAATACAGTTGATTTTGATAAAAGTAATATAAAAGAAACGAAGGCAATTATTGTAATGTCCAGTATGTCAATAAAAAGGTCATTAATAAACCAAAGTTTGATGTTTTCTACTATATTTGTACCAAGGATAGTGGACGGTCTCAAAATGATAGTCAAAACTTACAAAAGTTCTAAATGCTACAAAAGAAATTTCTTCTTCCAGGTTTTTATTTCGTGTTTTTTTAAACAAATCATCAAATTTCTTCTTTCTTGACGTCATTGGCCTTCTACAATTTTGTATCCAAGATACACTAATTGGAATCTCATATAAAAAAATCTTGTTGTGTGAATCCCTTCCTCATAATAATTGCATTGTGACCGAAATTTTTAAAACTTCATCTATTATTAAGGAGGTATATGGTATGAAAAATGTTATTTGATAAACGTGTTATATTATTATGCACGTGTGTTTTTTGGAATTTTGAATCACTATTTTAACTTTAGGTACTACTCGGAATCGCCAGAAGAACCTGACTCTTTGGTGGAATCCTATAGTTCGACAAGCACTGCCACTTTCAATCGCATTCGAACAAGACTCAGCGCCAGTGCTAGTGACTTGACATCCATTCAAGTCAAAGATGATCCTTGGCTGAAGATTGGTGTCCTAACTTCCCCAAGAGTTCGGTCTCTGGATGACATTCACAACTTACGCAAAGACTCCTTGACAAATGAAAACAAAGAACGAATTGAATCTCTGGAATTCGCCGATAACCTTAGTGCCACTTGGAGGTCATCATACACGATCGACGAATTGAGACTGCTTTCCATGAGCAAAGAGGATATTGTTCGAATGTGGCAAGGTTCTGAGCGAGCGTTACTTAATAGACTTCAGGACACTTTAAAAGAAAAACGACTGCTGGAACAAAAATTAGCATTCTTACAGAAGACATTACTCAAACCACCTTGAGATTGAGCCTTGTCGACAAAGATAACGAGAGATTTGAACAAAATACGCAAAATGGAATAAAAAACACATAATGTGTTCATTTGACAATTTAAAAGCTGTCAGAAGTGGCATGAAACCATTTGAAGAAATAATCTTGATCTTTTATTTACATAGCGGCACTAGAAGCTACAATAGAAAATTTTAGAAAAACCAGGTCATAAATTGAGCTTTAACAAAATAGAAATCGACTATAATTAGTCCAAAGAATATTTGAAAGTATACAGAGATAAAAGATATTTTTTAAATTGCTATTACTACGTAATCTATAGTATGATAGCAAAGCGTGCCAAAACAAGCACAATAGCTATAGGATTCTTAATATGAAATATATTCTGCATCGACCTTTCAGCGACGTATCTATGCAGCATACATTGACTTTGAATTAGAGTTTTCCAATTTTACAAATATAGTTAAAAATTCTTCATTGCTTTAGTCATAGAAATGACATTTAATAATCCTTCATTCTTTTAAAATTAGAAATTAGCTTATAGTTTTAATCGAAACTGAACAAAAAGTTCCTTTAATATTTCCACTGAAGTGAGCTATTTTAAGGATATACTTGTGTGAATTTGAATTAAAAAATACCCCTGTTTCAATATAGATAACATTTGTGAGAAAAATATTAAATTGCATTAATATATTAAGCATTTTTATACATAAAATGGGTGCTAACGTTCTCTTTTTGAATGAGATTGTCTTAGAAAAAGGAAATATACATCGGGTTTTTTTTCTTAAATTTAAGTTCAGAATAAACAGTATTCTTAAAGCTAGTGAGATAATATTCTGTTTTAAAAAGGGAAATCCACAATGTTCTTAATTTCTCTGATTTTCTCAAGCTAAAATACATAATGTGAAAAAGAATGCATCATTCATTACTTTGTTATACTTTTAGATACATTTATGATTTCTCTTCGCAAATAAATATACCAATATGCTAAATGTAGCTTAAAAACCAAGAAATGTTTAAAGTTTCTTTATCCAGTCCACTTTCTTTGGAATCTGAATACTCATGCACAGGGACGTCTTAAGACTCTTTGAGGCTGTGGGCCCAGAAAAATCTTTAAGATTTTTTGGGCTCCTATGCAAAAGTAAACCCTACCTGATATCTATAAAAGTCAACAGTATATAGCGTGCATTGTCAAATACTCGTTCAGACAGTAATTTGAAACAAATGTGCTCGATTCACAATCTCAAAAAAGTAAGCACAAACCGTCTTGACCGATGGCCACACTTCGACTGAAGGATGTGAATGATTATTTATGGCATTAGGCCTGGGCCTAGACATGGACAACGGTCATCACATAATAATACAGTCTTACCACTTTTGCCAATTGACATGTAGTTTGAAATTCTCTGTTTTTCGGAAAATATGTATGTGAACAATATTTGACCATTAAAATTATCCGGATCATGATCTTAATAAGAGAGTCAAAAACGAAACGAGGCCCTTATCGAGGGTGAGGCCCTGGCCCAGTTGACCCCTGCCTTAAGAAGTCCCTGCCATGCAAATTCTCCTATACTTTCTAAATTAGATTGAAATCAAATATTGAATTGCTTATATTGAAAAATATTACACGGATTTAGTTAAAACTATTCAAAAAAAATTTTTGGCTGACTTTAAACTATATATATGCATATAAACATGTAACTTATATATATACAATGATATGTTTCGCTTGGAGTTTTGGTAAGTCAAGCGTTGAAAAAAGGAAACGGAAGAAATTAACTTAAATAATTTATAAAAAGTACTTATATAAAAAAACTCTAAAAATTCCCACAAGTATTTACTATTATTTGTTTCCACAAGCAAAAAAGACATACTTATAAGTAAAACAATATCATGTTTTCTTAATAGAATACAATTGATTTTAAAACATACTTCTTTTATTCTAAAATTAGAGATTACTCATTCTATACTAGCATTGATTGGTTGTTTTTGACAAGACATATATTCCCCTTTTTTTTCTGAAGTTTTTGTAATATTCATTTTGTAACCATCAGCAAAACATTTTGAATTACTTTTAATATATTCCAGTGAGAAATTCTAAAAACTGATTCACAGATAAAAAAAAAATTATCTGCATAGATACTCAGAAAATTCGACTATTTTATTCTTTGGAATTTAACAGAGAATGGAATAAATACGCATAGTAAATTAAGTCCTTTTTGCCTATTTTAATACAAATCCAATGTATCCGTGTAAAAAACAAAAGATTATGTATAATGTATAATACAGCAGCTTTTTCCCACGATTAATATTTCGATAGAGATATGGAATATAGTTTTATTTTTAATTTACAACTCTTTATAAGTCACGATAGTAAGATTTCGAGTGGTATTTATAAGCTTGATGCATGTTTCTATAACACTGGGATTTCCTAAATAAAACGCTTATTCATTTCTAATATTATGATACAGTTTTTAAAATAAATGTTAATCATTTTTATAAAGCTTGCCCTAAATGTTTTCCGTATGCTTCAATTATTTATGATGCAAAAAACAAGATATATTCATGAGCTACTTGCAAATTTAGCATTTGTGTCATTTTTCATCACACATTAAAAATTCACACACACATATTCATATATACGTAGGATGAAACAAAGTCATCTATTGTAATATTTTAGTCACATTTTAAAATATAGATATAGTTATTCAAAATTTCTAGTGTTTTTATTTCGGAAATATTCTATGTATTAATCACGCATATAACTCCAGACATTGTTACAATATTAACAACTTTTAAGCATTCCAAATCTAAACTTCCGCATTAAATGTATACACATTTACGAAGGCATTTTACAGGATATGGAAAAAACAGGTCTCCATTCTTAGACTAAAAAGTTTTACATGACATCCTGATCCAAAATGTGAATCGCAAATGAAACGAGAAAATTATTTTTATTTGCCATATATTTTTCAAGCTACTCTAGATATTTTGATGTTAATTTTAAATTAACTTCGCTAAATCAGATTTAAGACCTCTCAGATTCTCTTTGATACATCGGAGGTCACACACGAAGACTTACAGAATTGCCCATAACTGCAACAATTATCTATCATATGGTATTTTAATTGTATTCGTCTAACATTGTTTCAAAAAAAAACATCAATAAAAATAAACATTTGAAATTGAAGCACGATGCTGCATTAATTTTGCGAAAATTAAGAAAAACATAACGATGTAGGTTTCCACACCTGGTGGGGCCATTAAAGTCGCTGTTTAAGCATACCTGACGTACTACTATGCACTGGTTGTAAATATGAGGAAAATGACACTGCACCGATTCCTTTTGAACTATGATATGCATGGACCCTGAGATCCACTTCCATTCAACGCGTATAATAGCTCCCATTCTTCTTTGGGAGAGGAAGTATGATTGGGGGTCGAACTTAAGTTCGACTTCAATGTTGCCAGTTACGAAACTCGCACTCTTAAACCAGTAGGCTGTAGCAGCCCAAAATATTTTAAAGACTTTTGACAGAAATTCATGTCTCTGCACTGATTAAATGGAATTGTTTTTCATACATTTTTTTGTTGTTGTTAATAAATAAATTGAAAGATTAAACATTTTTTTCAATTATTTAATTATTCACATTTTGTTTTAATCCAATAAAAGTTATTAGACAAATTTTAATTCAAAAGCATAGCTTTATATACATAATTGTAAGCTCCAATAAATTGTTATATAATTTATTGGATTGATCTCGGTAAGAGTGTTAAAATTTTAAAAGTTTGGGAATCAAGCCCAATTTTTAAAACTTTATTAACAAATCAATTTTTTTCATCAATAATTGAGACTTTCATTAATTTTTATTTAGAAATTTTAAAGTAATTTTTAAGTTTTTTATTACTATTTGAGGAAAAAAATTAAAGGTAGTTAATAAATAATTTTTTTAATTTTATTGAAAATATTAATAAATAAACATCTTTAATAAAATAGTGAAAGAATTAGCTAAATAATACTAAATTGTAAGAAAATACTCGCCCTAAATACGTTAAATTATAATTTTAAAACATCACAAAATAAATTTCAATTCTATAACTGGTGGTTCATTTATCTTAAAACAGAAAATCATATCCCATTGTTAAATACTGATACAGCATCCCTTACAAATCTATATTATGCATAAAGTTTTAACCAAAAATCACAATTCAATGTTACTTTTAACAAATGTCAAAAGAAATGTTTTATAATTTTTATAACACCTGGCTGAATGTAGGAGAAGGGGAAAAAAACATTTTTATCTTTCACTATGATGATGAGAACTTAATAAATGCTAATGCATACAATTTTCATTGCTTTTCATTTAAAATACTATCTTTAGAAAAATATTAGAACTAATGAAATTGTTAATGCAATCCACTACAGTATTAAATAAAATTTGATAAAACGATTCAGCAATATTGATTAGATAATTGCAATATAAAGAATGCGTATTAGTGTCTAATTAAATTTTTAGTGTATTAATACATATACTAATAATTTTTCTAACCTTAATTTTAGTAATGATATATTTTGATCTGAATAATTTAAATCTTGTGTCTCATAAGATACAAACTTGGAAGGAATAAAAAATGTACATTATAAATGTCTTGTGTCAATACAATGTATTTCAATTGAAAGAAATAAATGAATTTCAAGCATATTTCTAATTATTTCAATGCGTTCCTTTGTGTATTGTTGTGTATTTTAATAATTCCAGTTATACATCAACCCCAGAATTTCAAAACCGTTCATTTTTAAACATCAGTTTTCACAAAAAAAAGTTCCTTCCCTTGATTTTTTTTTTATTTTAAGTATCATTAAAAAAAAATTTCACTAAAGCGTATTTAAAAAGCAAGTGATTAATAAACCATTTACAATTCAAGCATACAATTTTTAAATACATATTCAATGTATTAAAAGAGAAAAGTTTTTGAAATATAAACACAAGTTGGAAATCTCTACTTAAACCATAAACATAAAATATTAGACCATGTACAATAAAGAAAGTGCAATACAAAAAAAACCTTTAATTAAATGCAAAAGTAAAATTTCAAATCTGAAGAGAAATGTATTTTGTATCCTCTACGGGATTTATTAATAAATGATATTTCCCAATGAAAATTTATTAATTAATGTATTTTGTTAAGCATACTACGTATTAAAAAAGAATAGAGTTTAGGTATATGTAAAAGAAAATTGTGTCCTTACACATAGACACATAATTCTAATTTTATATCTCTTCATCTTAAATACATTTTAGTTCAAAAAAACTATAGGTACATCAAATCTTTGTTTAAAAATCTCATAATACAGGTATGGGTTTACTATATTAAATCAAAATTATTTGTTCACTTTTTGTTATACATTTAATTTACTTCAGTAAGATGCCATTATATTACAAGACACAATATTAAATTATTTAAAAAATTTGCTTTGAAAATTAAAAACTGTTTTAAGTAACAATTGTCATATTATGCATAATAATTTTTTGTGAGTTATTTTTCTGTTATAGTGTTTATTCAACATTCATATGCTACAAGTTAAATACATAATGAATACAAACAAACAAAATAAAACATAATATGTTTTAATTTACACAATGTACCAAATTTTTCAGACATTATTAACAAATTACAAAAACACAAAGCAATTATTTTAAGCAATATGATGATATCATAAAAAACATGAAAATTGTTATTGTACCCTTTTGCAAAAGTAAAACAGAAACATTTTTTGCATAATATTTGCAAAAGCAGACACTAATTAGCCTTATATGCAATTCAATGTATAAATAAATTAATATTTCATAAATATAAATTTAAAACAATATTTAAGAAATTTTTAACTCACCCATAGAATTGAAATTTTTTTGGATGTATAAATATTTAATAAACCTCTATTCTTATTCAAAAAAAATTTTCCTCCTTTATTTCTAACATTAAAATTTTTACACACAAGATATTTATATTTAAATCAATTGAAATGAAACTATCAGGATCAGAGTAGTTGAAATATAAATGATTGTCAAATATGGAAGCTGATTATTAAAATTTAGATTTATCAGAATTGCAAAGCACTTCAAATTGATGAGTATATCTGAATAAATCTGTCAATATTGCAAGAATTAATATTATGTCTGAATTTTAAAAAGGAATACAGCTCTAAGAGTACAGTACAAAGTTAGAAATGCCTACAATAGCACTTCACAGAAATACTCCACAGCACCAAAGAGAGTTTCTCATTTATATTTAATATACAAACGCTAAATCTAACAATATATTTCCAAACAGCAAATAGTTGTAATTTATACAATTAGAATATTCTATTTCATATAACATTAAAAGCTCCAGTTTGATCATGCAGTTAAAGTTTATTAATTTTATGTGCAAAAATTATACAACCAAACATTTCCCCTTAATATATAAAAAATAAACCAATTTTGCATTAATATTTTGTCAAAACAAAAAGTATGTATAAAAAGGAAATAATGTTCTAACAAAGAAGGTCATATATTTGTAGATTAAGAACAATTTGTATTTTAAATGTCCATGCATATTTTCAATTCTACTATATCTTCAAACTTCCTTATAAAGTACAATGAGTTGAAAGTTTTTACTGTTATAAAACCACAAATTCACATGAAAATGAAGATTATTAATGATTTTACAATAAAGAGTTATCCATTATAAAATTAAAATAATTAATTTTAATAATAAAAATATTATATTTTTATCAAAAGAATTTTAATAAATAGAATTATTTTTTCAATAACAAATATTTTAGCAAACAAGAAAAACTATACACCCATCATTAAATAAAATATTAAAACATAACAAAATAATATACAGAGCAATAAACCAAAAGGTTGTGTAATGTGTATTGAAATTCAGATAACAAAAACGATAGCAAAAAAGTAATAATGAAATTTCAATTCTAAGACATTTTTTAAAAAAGCAACAAATCATAAAGATGTAAAACAAACTACTCTCATATAAAAATTAAACTTAACATGAAGGAAAAGTTGCAAATATGTTATAATACAAATATTTTTATATGATCTTTCATTAATGAAAGAAAAAATAAAACAAATATAAATCTACTTTAAAAATATTAATAGACAAAAAATATATTCAAATAAAGACCATTATAAATGCTGCTTCGTCATATCATTAGAAATCATGCATAACTACACAAATCAAATTACAGATATTTTCCATGAAACAAAGATTCCTGCAGTTTTGAACCATACAACTAAAGAAAATAAACGATCTTTGAATCAGGTATGCTGAAAATTAAATAACATCAAAATAATGCTACTAACCCCACAGAATAACATAAACAATTTTTTTTTTTACAAAACTGCCAAGAAAGCATGAGAATAAAATTTAAATCTTGATTGCAATAAGAAAATATTTGAAATTACAAAAACTAAATATATATATTACACACACAACAAAGTCAAAGATGATATTATATTACATTACTCATAAGTTATCATTAGCAATATTTATTATACATATTAAAAAATATCACAGAAGTTATTTAAAACTTTTTAGACTTCCTAAAAAAATTTCATCCTTTCATCAATTTTTTTAAAAAACTGACAGACGAGATATTATTAGCAACATACTTTATTCCCCCACATTATATATATTTATTTTTTCTTTAATTAAACATATAATTCTTGAATATTTAGTATCTTTGTTTGCAAAAAAAAAGTCTTTAAAAAGAGAATTATTGCACTAATCAAGCTAAAATTAAAAAGATAATTATGATTTATAAATCAATATCATTTTTTAAAAAATTAGGAACAGATAAGGATAAAATACTTCAATTACATTTATTTCATTAGAAAATGAAGTCCTTAAAAGATATATTTTCCCTTAGATATTCTAATACAAGAAAGTTCAGATAAATGTTTTAACAGTTACCTTAAAACAAATTACTTCAAAATAAATATTTATTTCATTTAAATTATAAATTAAGAGGGGGGAGGAAATAGTGAAGAAAATTGTACTTCTGACATGACTTTCATCTAAGCAAGGAAAAATTTTCAGTTTCATAAACATTTGATAAAATTTATAACATTTAAAATCACAGAAATATGAGTATTTAAGCAACTACACATCACCAAATACATATAACTAAATGAAATCATATTCCATGAGTATATTAGTAATTATTTAAAAAATGAATTAGCAACACTACAATTGTCTCATCAACCTTTTAAGTAAAAACAATAAGAATATTATTGTGAACTAAAATAAATAGTTAGAAAAATAATACAAATTCAACAAATTTGTAGCCTCTCTTTCACATATATTTACATGAAATTTTAATTTTTTTTAATATTCAGTTTTCTTCAAATCAATAAATAGTTCATATACAATTACATTTAATTAAAAGCAAAAAAGTGTGATCTAAAACTGAATTTAAATCCAAGCAAATATAAACACAATATATTAATAGTTTGGAAATATCTATAAATCAACAATAACTATGATATAAGACATTATTCAGATACTAATATTTAATTAATATCATTGAAACTCGTGGTTTTTCAACACATTTTAAAACTGTTCCCAAATACCATATAGAAATATTACTTATTTTTTTTGTTAACTTAAAATTATGTAAAATTTAACAATGTGTTATTTAACAGCATGATAATATAATACATCACAATGATTTAATGTTAATGTAACATACATAATTTTCTACACTCAACTTTTTTCAGAAAGCACATAAAGCAAACACATAATAATACTAAAAACAAAACGTTAAAACAATGTAAATCTCAAGCATCATTCAATCCAAAGTTCCCTTGCATACTTGTTTCATACAGATAATATGCCAGCATATTTAATGTCTTTCTCATATTTTTTAAAAGCTTCTTGTATATTGATCACCTGGGCATAGATGGTTTATTTAATGGAGAGGATGAATTCTTTAAGGTGCTAAAAATAGAAAATATTTGCATAAATAATTAGCAAAATCTCAATTAAAAGACATAATATACAAATTTTTTATTTAGAAATTATTCTTTTTAAAACAGATTTTAATACATCACTAAATAAAAAAATCAATAAAAAATATCAAATTAATGTGAAAAGTATTCAATAATTACACTGAAAGAGTTAATAACCTTGTCAGAATGATAAACATGTAATCAACAAAGAAAAATTCAAACATAGCATAAGGAAACATTGCATAACATAATTTTTTTTTAAAGTTGAATTTTAAAAAAATTGTAATTTAAAATAGTATAAAAAATTGATATATAATTATACACGTTAACTGTGTTTACATTATATATATATATATAGACACATTAAACAATACTAAATGCAGTTTACATTTATCATGCTTTCAAGAGAAAAATTACTTGTCAAACAGACCATTTTTACTTTGATGAATTATAAATCTCAAAACAATAGTTTTTTCGAAAAAGGATATTTAATGTTAATACATGATATATCCAATGATAAGCACTCATAAATAATTTTCCCTAATGAAATTCTTTCTACATATAATTTAAAATATAATTATAAATAAAATATAATATAACTACATATAATTATGTATCTAATTATAATTTAAAAAATGGAAATTTCTCTAGAATTTTAGAGATTATTTGCATTTAATTAGTTACATAAAATAAATGTACTGTAATTTACTGTAATGAATTTTAAATTAGTAAAAGAAATGGAATAGGAAAAACAAAATAATTATCTGATTCTTGTCAGGTTGCATTTAATACATATATTTCCTGTTTCAACAAAAGAAATTCAAATAATTTTATTTAAATAATGTTTTACCGAGTGCCTGTTTTATGAGCTCCATTTGTTTCCTGTGTTATAAAGGATAAATAATTAAATGTTATTTAAAAAGATAATTTTTATAAGTAATATAAATGAAATTTTATATATGAGTTCCAAAAAAAATTCATAAAAGAAAAAATTAAACTAATTCTATAACTGAAAACCAATTAAATACATATACATAAAACCGGCTTTTTTTTTTAAGAAGAGGCATACAATTTTTAAAACTGAAAAAATCTAATTTTGTCAAAAATAGGCATTAGAAATAGGAACCTTTTTTACTTCCATTTTCTCAACTCCTTTCAAACCATTCCATGAGTATTCTCCATATAGATGTATAAAGTATTAATTATATACGTAAAATTTCTTTCAAAATTATGCATTAAAACAAGTAAAATTATTAGTTTTTTTATCAATTTTTTTATTGCTAAAAAAAATAAGGTAATGAAACCAGTTAAATTTACTCCCTTCTCCACCCATTTCTTTAAGAATATTTTTATGTTTTAAAAATAAAATTGCAAACTAAAGATTGTCAACCAGAAAATCATAACAAAAACTGTTCACATAAAACTTACTTCCTTTTTCAAAAAAAAAAATAATAATAATAAATGGATAAAATTTTTAAATCTTCTATTTTTGAAATTTAGAATTTAAAAAAAAAATGAAAGGCCTTTTTTTAAAAAGCAACTGTTTGAATTTCCTTTAAATAATGCTGAAATAGCCACAAGTTTTCAAAAGAAAGAAAATGTCTAAGTACACAAACTGATTCCCAAAGATTAACATTGTGTCTAAAATTTTAAATATTCATGTTTTTTACCTTAGTATAACACAAAATAAGTTTAATATTAAATTTCTTTAAGTTTTCAATAAAATAAGTAGAATCAATAAGGAAAGTATTTATAAAATTTATATGTTGTTTAAGGTGAATAAAACATATAAACAAATGTGGTGAGAAACAAAGGTCTTGGGAAAGGGGAAAAACTTATTGTTGTGGGCAAGAAAAGGTATGCAGAAATAAAAAGAAAGAAAAGGAAAGGATGAAATAAAATGTATGAATACCAAGTAAAATTTGTAAAATGTTAAAAGGAGAGCTTCATGCAAGCAGATTAAGGATCTATTAGAGCAGCGGCACTCTACTTACAGAATGGAAGGTGGGTATCGAGATATGAAAGATGGGTAGTACAGAGGATCTAGAACAGAGCTGCGTTTAGCAGCATTTGTATGCAGTTCCGAAGGAAAGATAATAGGCCTGAGGTGATAGAGAGGAGCTCGGAGACTAGAGAGATAGCTTCTACTAGGGTCCCAAAGAACAGTTGGCTTGGTAGGTGCATGCCTTTTCTTGCGGTTCACAGGAGGATGAAGAATCGGCTCAAGTATACAGCATGCCCGATGTCTAAGTAAAATGAAGATCTGAGAGTAAATGTTTTAGTTGAAAGTTAGTTGATACAGATAGGTTTGTGTGAAATAACTCAATACAAGTCATTAAATTTACTATTGAAAACCAAATATATTTGGGAGAAGGAAAAAATTTTAGTATATTAATTTAGTGAGATTCCTAAAAGATTTCCAATACAATTATATTCATTAATTGATTCAATTTGATTTTTAATCAACACTTGCACTTTGAATCTGTACTTCAGTTATATGGAGATGGACATCATATTTTGAATCAAAGTAATGAGGATGACACCTCAGCTGAGAATCCACTCTCCAAACTTCCACATCACAAACATGAAAACTTTGAGCCTAGACAGATTTGACATGCATCAACTTCTCTACAATTACACCAGGGCTTGAGCCCATGACTCCACAATGTTGATCATGAGTTTACAATCATGACCATTTGACTAACATTGACACACAATTATAATTAAACTAACTGCATTTTTTATGCAGAAATTTAAGAGATTTTCCTTGTAAAAAGTTACAAATTTTTTTCTAAAGCATATTAAACTATATTATTGCTTTTAAAAAGTGACTATATGAAAAATTGTTTTTATAAGCTTTTAAATAAAATCAAATACCTTTTAAAATAATGAAACTTTTAATACTCGATTATTTTAACTTAAAAGTACTCGTTGATAAATTGATACAGTACTTTTTGAGTGGCAGTAATAGACTACTTATCCCTTGGTAAAGATTTAACTTTTAATTGAAAATTTAAAGTTTAAAAATAAAATTAATAATATCACTTTAGGGAAAGAAAAAGTTTTACTTTTTACAAATTGTTTAATGTAAATTTAATTTTTTACTATGAAAAAATAGTTGATGAATTATATATGTTACAATATCATATTATGACTTTACTTTCCATGGCTCTCTTTTATTGTGTCAGATAGTTTATACACAGCTTTGGATATTTCTATGACAAAAAGTATTAATAAAAATATTTTTGAGTATATTATAAAAAAATTCATCTGAATAAAATTATTATGAATGAGATATCGGTATAACTAAAACACTTCCACTTAAAACATTTAATAAAAATGATAATGAATTTTAATAATAGTAATTTTAAAAATTTACACTTTTCCATTTCTTTTTTTTTCTAATAATTTTTATTACCATCTTGATACTCATAATCAAAAGTTACTAAAAAATGTATCATAATCCTCTTTTGACAATCCAAGCTAATTTCATTACTGGAATAAATGACATATGTGCAATGAACAATGGTATTAAAAAAAACTTTCCTTCTTGTGCAAATATTTATAACTTCTCTGGTATTTTACTATTATTTTGTTTTCATTTCTATTATTTGTAAAAATCTGAAACACATGTTTTAAAACTGTTTCCACCGCACAAAGGTAACAAAATCAAAAGAGGAATAATAATAATAAAAAAAAATTTTATCTTTGAAAAAAACCTTTCAAATAGAAACACCAAATTCTACTATCATCTAAAAGAATTTCAAATGTAAACTAACACAAAAAATTTCAACATTTCAAACAATTTCAATCACAGAAAAAATCGTGCTGAGCAAAAAGATTTTTCCAACATCCGAGCAAAACCAAAAATAATAAAAAGAAATTACACTAAATTTATAATTAAGTGCAATAATTATATGTTAAGATAAGAAAAATATTGAACATTTTTATAATTCTAACTGAACATGATATTGCATAATTATCAAAGATTTAATCCCTATTCTTATAATGCTACAAATAAATCAATCAGATTATTTTTATACTACATAGAAGCAGGGCTAGATTAAGGTAATTGTAACAACAGCTCATGACAACTTTTATTTACATCACCATTTGAAGTATGTTAATTGAGTTACACTATCAGCTTGGTTAAAAGCTATGAATTTTCAAAGGAAGAATTAAAATTATTATATAAGCTGGTATGACTCAATAAATTAGAAATTGAATAAATAGAAACTAATTATACAAAACTAGCAACTTAAAATAATTCCTTAAAAATAATTCGTAAAACAGGGTTTTAATTCGAATATTTCAACAAGGCATTTGGTGCAGTCTCATCCAAGAATAACTTTGGTAAATTGTTAGTACCAACGATCAGCAAATTTCAGTAGGATTTGTGGCATAGATGGTGACAATTTTCGTCTAGTTCACTGGGGCAAAAAGTATAAATCAAGCTACACATAAGGACATAATTTATTAACAAATATTAATTGTCTTACAAAATATCATATTAAAATAAACTTTAAAACAACAAGTGGCATGATAAAAAATCCAAAATACTGCAAAAAGTTGTTTGAATATACTTTTAAATAATGTCCATGATTTAGAAGAAGAACTTATGATTCGTATGAATGTAAGGAGAAATACACATTCAAAGAACTGATGAAATTACTTCCCTCTGTGTGTAATATAAAAAGTGTCAAATACCTTTTACTTGCAGCAGTAGGTACATTCTGCTTCTGATTAACTTTTCGATTATGAGATGGTGAATTAAGAGGACTAGGTGTTTGTAAGTTTTTCGAACATTCCCTAAAAGGTTTTGTGGGGGACAAATATGTGGATGCCACTTCAGCACCACCTGGTGGTAAAGGCCTGAGAGGTTGAGAAGTTGTTCTCTTCAAAGCACGCATTTCTTCTAAACTACAAAAGAAATAGAAAAAACTGTCAATGATTCAAAAAAAAAGATTTTTTGAACCATTTTCCTTTTCAAAAAATCATAACTAAAAATGTAGGATCACATAAATAACAAAACAGAATATTTTTCTCAAGACGAAAAATAAGTGAAATGCAATTATATTTACTAACACTATTACTATTTAAAAAAGCATTGAATAGAGGTTTGAATAGTAAAATTGTAAGTGTGTAGAGCAAAAATATATCTTTTTTATTGTATCAATAAAAGAATTATCAACACAGTTAAATTTAAGAATCAGATTTTAATGATTTGCCAAGCATTATATAAATTCTATATTTAGAAGTCAAGATTTAGTTTTGTTAATAAACATTTCTATTCACTGAAATAATAATTGCTAATACCAAACAAAAATTATTCAATATTTATGTGAAAAGCAATAATTGATTTACATACATAAAATATAAGAATAAAATTCCTCAAATAAAAGGCAACAACAAATCATTCTTACTTTTATAAATATTATTAAATCTAGTTTTAAAAAAACAAAAGTACAGTAGAGGTAGAGTCACAAGAACTCAGCACTCGATAACCTGGCAGTCCAGGTAACTCAGTCACACCTTTGCAAGGCTAAAAAACCTCACATCCAGGGCAGGATATTACACATTTCTTTAAAGAAAGCAGCCAGTTTTTCCAAAGTCAGTAACTTAATTTTCATTGTAAATAGTTTTATGCCTTCATAAAGTATTTTTTTATGTGTGATCAGATAAATTGCTGTATACTATGTATTCAGTAATTTTCATTTTCATGTAGTAAATGGTCTATGCTTTCATAAAGTACATACTTTTCTTAGTTTAAGGGTATTTTGGCAGTTTTCTTTCAGTGGTGTTCTCAAGCAAGCAATACATATGAATGAAGTATAAAATTTTCTGAGGAAACACTGTTACTTATTCTTTATTAACCCCATTTTTGATAACCCAACATTTTCACAAACTCAGCCATCCTTCAATCCACATTACACTGAATTTTCAGGACTCTACTGCGTTAAGATGCGACTTAAGTATAATTCCCCTTACAGATCAGATCGTGGGAAAAAATTCATAATAAATAAAAATGGTCCTTAAAATATGGATCCTTTCTAAAATTATCAATAAAAAAATGGTTAAATTGCCCCTGTTGCATTGATTGTCATGATTTTCAAAAACCAAAATTGCTATCTCACATACCTTATATATGATGAAGTAAAAACTAAGCTATAAACATAAAAATTCCTACTTTTGAAAACTAGTTAGAAATGAAACCTTGATAGAAATTTTGAAGTAACATATGTACATAAACAAATATTTTTAGACATTAAATTAAAGTAATTTACCAATGATGCAAAAAAAAAAAACTAAACAATCAGCATTTAAAATTTAGACTCAAATTAAAAAATTATGAAAAAATAAATTTCTTAAGAGAATAATAGCTTTAAATAAGTCTACATAAAAGAAAAATGTAATCAACTCTGTTCTTAATGTACAATCAAACAAATAAAATAATAAATATAATTATTGATAATCAACATAAAAAACAAAAATACTATCTAATTCAAAATGGTATTGTTATTTAGTTCAATCATAGTTCTTTTAATACCTATAGAATAAAACTTACTCAAGTTCATATAAAATAAACTTACTGCAATGTTCCCGTAGTGATGGATCGAGGGTGTCTCCTATTAGCTTTAATGAGATTCAGTTTATCCCCCTGAGTATGATGGAATTCTTTATCAAGGTCACCATTCACAGCATACTTTCCATTTTTAACATCCTATCAAATAATGAATGAAAAATTTAATTTTTAAAGTAGTATTTATTAAATGAATTTTAAAACACAAAAATATGAGATATAAAAAAATACAAATAGCATCTAAATTGGATATCGGTACTAATTATATAACAAAACAAATGTAAAAAATGTATGTACTTTTATATAAAATAAATCATTTGAATTGACTAATTTTAAAATTGATCTAACAAAAGAGATCATATTTATTCATTTCAATATACTATATTAGATCATTTACATCTTACATTTCATCTTATTATTTATTATACATTTCCTTATATGGATTAAAGTAATTTAATATAGCAAATTAAGATATTTTCAAAGCTTATTCTTAAAAGATCAAAATAAAAACCATTTTTAAAAATTTCTTACATTTCATACATATTTATATATTTTTAATTTTCAACAAATTTGATTTATAACATTAAGCTTTTTTTATGTTTAATACCTATCACAGGACAAAAACCTTCACTTACAAATTCATCTTCAGGTTTCTCCTAAATTTATTTATTAAAAAAAACTTCAGAATGTAAACAAAAAATTATTTTAAATATAAAATTCAAATAGACGAATAAGTTAATAAATGCTAGATCATGGTTATTTAAGAATATTTTTTTTCTTTTAATTTGCAGAATTAATAATTAAATTTGAAATTTTTTTTATATATACTATTGAGGAGAAATAAAAACATTTGGAAGGAAATAATAAATGTGAAAAATAAATAGGAAATGTCATTGAATCACCATTTTCTCAATTATTGTAATTTTTACTTACCTCATCTTTGCCCACATCATTATCTAAGGCTTCTAAGTTATTTCGAGTTGTCAAACAGTTGTTACCAGAAGATTTTAAAGTATTATTTTGAAGTCTTTCACGAGGAATTGCTAGACTAGATCTTGCTGGTGATTTTATTTCTTTTAATTTGCTTTCTATTGGTTTCTTTTTTATATTACCATAATGTGATTTTCTAAGATGATATATATCACCCTGTAACCATAAATAAGATTGCTTCCTAAAAAAAAATTATGAAATATTCAGTTTTATTGCATGCAACTTTCAGTAAAACAAAGTAATTAACATCTCTAAAAGACATATATTTACACATGCTTATACATCTTAAATTTATATAGAGAGAGTTTTACAAATTGTGTGACAAAAGCCATTCTGCTAGACATAGATTAAGACAAACAAGGTTTTAAAGTAAACACTAGCACAATCTACATAAAATTCCACAATTTATATATAAATTTCTAAAAGTAAATTTTGTGAGATAGTGATTATAACTTTAATCCAAAATGCAATACACATATATATAATATTTAATTACAAGCTTTTTCTGGTCTCATATCACAAACTTTCAATACAACAAATTTTCAAATAAACATTATTGTTGTTCATATATCAGTTTACATGTTTAATGTCTAAAATAAGTTTGATGATTTAGGTGCATATAATATTGGTATCTTTGGATAAATGGTCATTCACAACAACATGAGGATTATTGGCAATGAAGCTCATAATTTTGGACCATAATTAAGTGAACAGTATGTAGAATGATACCCCTGAGTTGATACCTTACTTTCCTAACTTCCATACACACACACAATAGGAAAAAATGCATAGGGAAAAATTACCATACATAACATATATATTATTTTTTGATAATAATAATACACATAACATCTCTTATTTATGAGCAAGAAAAAACAATCAGCTCTTAGTAAATGCCCATTTCTTTACAATGATGCACAGGAAATATAGCTGCCTTCACAATAATTTAAACAATTTTAAATCTAAGTTAGTGTGTATTGCCCAAAACAGCAATACATACCAACATAATTTTTGAAAATCCTTTATAAATGAAACTAAGATGCCTAAAATTATATTAAATTTGTTTAATACTATGGATCCAATAGACACAAATTGACATTTACCATTACTGATCAATTATTTTCAAAATGATATCATATATTTTATATACATTAAACTAAATTATAAGAAATCATTTTAAACAATTTCTAAATTGTACCTAAGCGGATAATTCACATTGTGTGTGTGTGACAAAGTAACAAAATATGTATGAAAAAAAATGTGATGATTCCCTCTAGTATCCATTTAAATATTTTTCAATTCTTTGATTCAAGTAAACGAGTTAATCTTAATCGTAATCTAATCACTCCTGCTCATTTCCAATCACGGCTCTCGTTAGAAAGAAATCATGCGACCTTCACCGCCAGTATTTAAACCCAGAGCACTGTGTATTCTCTCTCTCTCATTGTTCTTTGTCTGCTCACCAACAACATGTCCTCATCGCTGCCTGCTTTTGCTTATGTGCTTCTGTGTTTTTAGAAATTAGGTTTTGAGTGAACTGTTGTAATAACCTGATCAGAAATAATAAAAATTTACAAGTATCAAGTCTCCGATAATATGCCATAACTACAACATAAATATAACATGTAATAAGCAAGAAAAATTCCATGTAGCCAAGTGCATTACATATATATAGAGAGAAAGAAATAATACATATACTTTTAAAAAGCACTTTCTGTGTATAAATACAATTTACTCAATAAAAGCCTCTGTACAGAAAATCATAAAACTTAGAAATGCCTGCTATGATCTTACTGTTCTAGCCACAACTGTTGATGACCAATAATAGAACCAGGTCTACAAATTCTAATCCAAGCTATTGCCTCAGCAGCTGTAAACCTATAATGCTTCATGATGTAACAGGCTATCAAAGTTCCTGTGCGACCTAATCCAGCTGTAAAAAAAATATTGTATTTATTGGGCTGTTTTCAAAAAAAGAACTGAAATATTATCATTAAAATACCAATATATATATATATATATATATATATTTTTTTTTTTTTTTTTTTTTTTTTTTTTTTTTTTTTTTTTTTTTTTTTTTTTTTTTTTTTTTTTTTTTTTTTATATATATATACATATATATTAGTATTTTATAGTTCTAGTATATATATATATATATATATATATACTAGAATGAATTACTAATATAAATAATAAAGTATTATGTCATCTAAAATGACAAGAATCCAGTGATAGGATTCCAAAAACAGGATATCACAGAAAACAATTTATTTATCTTCTATACATATTAATCTAAACTCAGTGGCACAACAGCCCATGAGGGCCAAGGCCTATTGAGCCCATCTCAGTATACATAACCATTGGGCGCTGAGGTGCATGAGCAGATGTACCCATCAAGTGGCAGTCAGAAGTCATTTCTACTTTTAATAGTAAAAAATCAAATTATGATTTACTTATTTGACAGAAAATTGTGATTCTTTTATCTATGTGTTTAAATTTTCATTTTAAAAATCTGTATGCCATGATAAAAATTGATCACAGCATTAATTTGTCAAATTTATGTTAAACATAAGAAAAAGAGTAAAATGTAATAATTCAAACATATTTTTGTTTATCTACCTATAAGTTAACCAACAACAGCTTTAAAATGCAAAGCATAATTTAAACAAATTATATATACAATTCAAAAATAATATTCAAAATTAAATCAATGTAAAATAAAACAAAAATAGCACCTTTACAATGAACAGCAATGGCACCTTTAGCTTTTTCAGCAATATCCAAAAATTCTCTCATGATTGTATCACTTGGTGTACTTCCATCAATAAAAAATAAGTCTCTATGATCAAAACCATTTTCTATAAACCTCTTGGCATCATAGATTTTCTTGTTGAGTCTCACAATAGTGGAAACATTGTGCTTACGAAAGTATGGAATGTATGATTCAGGAGAATGCAATGGATAACCTAAAATTTAATATAAAAATCATACAATTCTATAAAGGATGTTTTTAATATAGTAAATATTACTCAAATGATGTTCTAAAGATATCAGTTATATATGCAATAATTCACATTAATTTCATCATTCAAATTTTTAATTTTTAATGGTCCTGATCCTCCAGGAATTTGCATAAATAAGTAACAGTTTAATTACCTGCATAATTGTAGCTTTTTTTTAAAATTAAAAGTTCAAGTACTTAATTTTGTGTCACAAAATGAGCATCATCCAACCATCTGGATCAATCAGAAGAGATATCCTTGGAAATCATGTGAGTTTTTGAACTTCCGGTCTGCACTTTGTATAAAAGCTGAAATTCTCTGGAAAATTCATGCTGCTTCTTGTCCTCCTCATGTAAAACATGCATGTGTTGTATTTGTATATAGTGTTCTATGGGTGGGGATGGTTTAAGTGTCTGAATTTAAAATAAATTGGAGTGTCATCTACAAAAATAATTCTTCACCAATACAACCATATTAAACAACCCAGATATGATAATCAGTAAATAAATCCTTCCATGCCAGTACACAACATATATACATGGCAAAATTTTAAGTTTATCATTTAAGAATTATTGTAGATAAGCAGCAAAAAATTATTATATTATTAAAATACAAATATACATAAAAAACTGTCTTATGAATATTAAAAAATTTAAAATAAAGAGAAATTCATGAAAAAGTTACAAGGTGAGTTAAATTTAAATTTCTTTCACTTTCTTAATACCTTTTGATCGTTCTTATGAAAGTTTCCTGTTGTTTGCAGAAAATAAAATATTGCAATGTCAATGGCATATTTAGTCCTCCTTATAAGTTGGAATTCCAAAACATTCTTTTCATTCTGTTATATTTTAACTCGAAAAAAGTTATAAAAAATGCTATACCACAAAATCCAGTGCATAATATGCACTTTTAAGAAAAAAATACGGTCAAAATTTACGGCTGAGCGTTATATGCCGGGTATAAAAGTGAGAGCTTTAAAAATAAAATAAAAAGATAAGCACAGAAAAAATTAGATTGACATACATTGAAATACTGTTTATTTAAAAGGAATGACATTCCTTATAAAAAAGGGTTGTAGTTCTAAAAGTATACTATTTTTTCTAAAGCTTGGAATGATGCATCGAATAAATGACTTCAAAAAATAAGAGCATTTCACGTGTACATTTCAGGTTCCTTCATAAAAACAGGGATGTGGGTTATACAACGAATACACCCAAAAATTAAAAATTGCAGCTAGAAAGTATAGGTGTGCGATATACGATGGATTTTACGGTATGTTTTGTATGGTTTTAGAAAAAAACCAATTCAGATATATTTATAATGATAAAAAAATTATACATACAACATGATAAAAATTTACTAAATTCAGTAAGATAAAATTATAATACTTTTAATATGATTTTAATTGCACCAAAAAAATTGAAAATACCTGCTCACATAAGTGAAAAAATTAATATTATCAAAATACAATTGAGTTTTAAAACCCTCAAATGAAATAGTTCAATACAAAATAGAAAGTTTTAAATTCCATAGAATGAGAATGCATATATAAAGAGAGATGGATAAATGTGCAACTATATGCATATAAAAAATATTCCTTGTGTATTATGTTTAGTAAAAAATGATTCATATATTTACCATTTTCTATTTTACTTTTAGGATGAGGTCCACAAAAGGCAATGAATTTATTTGGCACTATCCAGCTTAAATCACCGGATTCAACACGCTGTAAATACAAGAATTAATAAATAAAAATAATAATACAATTAATTAAGATTATATTTTAAAAAGTCATGCCAAACAATTAAGATTTTTATTGTAAAAAAGCTTTCAAAAAATTAATAGATAATAAAATCCCATAATAACTAATATTACTTTTTTTACAATGATTCATTTCTAAAAACACTTCACTGTATACATATTGTTAAATGAGAAATGAATTCAAGCATCTCTGTTAAAAGTATGATGATTGAGAGAGAGATAAAAAAAAATATTAAGTTTATTCAACATTAAATATCATAAAAATAAAACATAACTCTAAATTATGAAAAATAATTATAAGCAAATAAATTTAATTATTTTGCAAAGCTAATAAGTGAAATGATATGACTCCATTTAATAAATACTGTCATCTTATAATAATATATAAACTTGCACCAGTAGCATGTACAATAAAGTTCATTAAGGTTTGAAATTCTTAAAAATGATTTTTAGTTGTTTCTTTAAAACGTTATTTAAAACATAAATATCAATGAGTAAAAATTTACAATCTCTTCCACCAGTGTCAAAATGGAAATTATTAGCCCCCTTTCCTGTAAAGTCAAGTTTTGAGCCCCAAGCCGGATCTCACAAAGGATTGTGTACTTGGATGTCAGTCAGGCTTTGGGCACCCTAGAATTCTTTGTCCGCCTGTGATGCGGGGGTATACACTACACCACTGCCTTCCACCTCTCTTCCAAAAAGTTAAAAAATTATAAGTACACCATCAGCTTGCACTACTTAATAAAGAAATTAATGTTTTTGAAAATATTTCAAATTAAATAACAATCAGTCTCGTGTTATCATATGGGGAGCATACTACATACATTCTTTATATTTCATTTTTCTTTATTTCTGACTATTTAAATAAATCATTTACAAATAGAATGTGTTATGTTTTGTTCATAAGAACAACAGAAATTCTGGTAAAAGTAATCACACAATATGTATTTCTCATTTGTATTTTAGAAAATGCACAGGAAATAGTGCTTCCACAGCTTGAATGAGTTGTTCAATGTAATATATATTGTTCTAAAGACAGCATGTATTGCTAGCCATAAAAAGTACTGATTAGAAATAAGTAATTATAAAGGAAATTCTACTTGAATTATTAAAATGTGCAATGTTAACAGTTGTGCAATTTTCCCCATATACTAAAAACCAAGCATATTGTTTAAGATATATTCAGGCAAAAGATATTCAGGTTAGAATTGCAATAGGAAAAGAATGTGTCATAACATAAATGGAAATTATTAAGCATGCAACAAAGAATATCATTGATTCTCATAAAAAAATGTAACAAACATTACTTTAATACAACATAAGAAAGAAAATTAAAACAGTGCTGTAATTAATATTAAATATACAATATAAAAAAACCAAATTAATTGCAAGAACAGTATTATAACTGATATCTGTACAACATTTTTTTTCTTGCAAAATAAATTATTAAATAGTTTCAAACATTATAGAAAATATGTATACCTCATAATATTCATATTCTTCTAAATCAAAATTTTCAAAATTGAAGAAGCCATTCAATAAAGCCTGGAAAAAATGTGAATTAAACAAAAATACTATTTATACATAAAATATTTATTTTCTATAATTAAAATGCATAAAACCAAACTTAATTATTTTTTTAATTATTACAAGCAAATATAAAGACTTGTAACATTAAAAATATAAATTCTTCTCTATTCTAACCAACAAACATTTCACTAATTATCCTTAATATCAATGTTCATAATATATTTCTAATTTCTAAATAACTTATTCATAGAAAAATGTCTCACATTTGTATCTGTCATTTACCTAATATTACAGATACATTTTAGCAGACACTGCAATATTATACTAGTTTAAGTAGGTATACCAAATGAAAATGCAAATAAAATTTTGAAATCATGTTAATGAACAGAAATGAATTTAAATGCAAATAAAACAGAACAAAATTATTTAATAACATCTGGAATCAACAGATTATACTTATAGAAATATTCCAGACAAATAATTGGTTTGTGTGATAGTACAAAACACATATTTTCCTGGGTTAAATACATTATAAATATGTAAAAGTTCCTATTCTCAATTTTTATAATTATTAATATTACATTTAAAATATGGATGGCAATTTTAAATTTTATGACTGTAAAATAATTCAAAAAACTATAAAAACATATATTATTTCAAACTGATAGTATTATACTATACATTATATACATTTAAATGGCTTTTTTTTTTCATAAAATACTTTTGTTGAGATCAAAAATTGTGATAAAAATAAAATATTTGGATACTAGGAGTTATATAAAAACATAAAATATAAAAAGATTTGAATTGTATCATTCTCCACAGTAAAAATATAATTTTTAAAAAACTATCAAACAAAAATTTTACATTCTGCAAAAAAATTCATCAAAATCAAACTTTTCCTGTTCTTAGAAGAATATGTATTCTTTTTCTTTAAAATGCACTAACAAACATTTAGGAACATACTAAGGATTTTTACCCTTTTATCATCTCAAGCACAGACCCAAAATTTCAATATTTACAACAATGCATCTGATTCAAATTTGTCATAAAAATTACCTTCTTAATTGCACGAAAACAATCTAAAAGTCCTAAATGATAAGTGGAAGGTCCAACAGAAGCATCTCTGGGGGGGAAAAAAAAAAGATAAATTAAAATAATTATTATTAGAATTTTTAAACAATTTTCAGAATTTAAAATAAATTATTCTATAAAAATGATTTGCGCTTATAACAAACATTTCAAAAGAAGTTTACCTAAATGACAGAAAAGGAGGACTACCACCAAAAATAAGAGGTCTGTATGCTTCTTCAGGAGATTTGCCATGCTGAATAATCTAAAATAGAATTAAAAAATTTAACATCTACAAGTTGAACGGAAAAATTTAACAAATTCATTCAGAAACATTTTGGAAAATTTTTAAGTTTATAGCAGTCTTCGGCTTATGTTAAGACATAAGGCTCAAACTGGCAACACATTCAAATAGAAGAATGTTCCAATATTAATTTAATTTACCATGGTTACAATACATAGAATAATCATTTATTGGATAATGTTCTCAATATTTTGAATTTTTTAAAAACTGCACAGTTTCTTACCTTCATACAAAAGAATATTTAATTTCCCATCTTCAAGTGTAGTAGATGAAATGCAGACAATTTTATAATAACATGTAACACATTTTTATATGCATTTCTTTTTCAAGTGGAACAGCCAAAATATGATTTTGTGTCATTTTCAAACATTTGTTCTTCGATTTTGAATTTATTAATGATATAGTTTGAATTAACTATGACAGATGGAACCATGACATTTGTCATAGCAATCACTAACAAAAATACAGTAATTTTTGAAGATATGATCGATGGTGAGCAACAGAAAGTGATTTATGATACATAGAGACTTGGTACTCAACAACTTCTAAATTTTTCCATTTTAGACGATTTTGGAATGTTTTTTTGTGTGTGGGTTAATAATAATGTACTAAAACTACTGATAAATTTTTGGTTTAATTATGTGGCACTGTTTATTTTTCTTAAGAGTTTATCTGTTAGTGAAAATATATTTATGAAAATAAGCTTGTATTTTGTTAAGTGACAGGAGGAAAGAACCTAAATTAAAAAATTATTGAACTTTTCCAAAATTTGTCAATGAAAACATTAAAAAAAAATATCGCAAATGACTGCTTCGTGACACTTAATATGTGAAATTTTTGTCTAATTATAATGCAATGAGTTAATGTAGCTTCTCAGCTACAGTAACAGCATACCAAGTATATTGATATTTCTCCTAAAAAGTGCATAGATTGATCAATCTATATCCTATATTTTTGTTGCTTTGATAATGATCGCTGCCTTAACATAGTTATTCAGCTGAAGAGGATGTAAAATCAGCAGCTATCGGTTCCTATGTTTTAGATTGGGAATGTGTTGATTGCCATAAAAAAACCACCGTTTTTTTCGCCGATATTCCATAGATCTACGAGCTGATTTAATACTCATCTCATTAACAAAATCATAAAAAAAATTCAAATAAAAATAAACGATCTTACTCAATACTTTTTGCAAAAACCAATATCAAACTAAGCGAGTTGACTTAATCTAAGAGCAAAAACGCGGTGCAAGACAAAAACGTAAATAAACATTGAACGCAAAACGAAACCGCAAGAATTCGAAATGTGTTGAGCTGTATACATACTTCGCAAGTGAAAAAAATAATCATATGGTTTTTTTAAAAAATGTAGTTATACATTCCATGTCGAAATCAAAACTAATAAAAACGTAATTCGCAAACATTCAATTTGAGAGCAAGTCTCTTTAGACATTTAAATTTTTTATGGCACAGAACGTAATAGTTGTCAGATTTCGCGCGACGCGGTTTTCTTTTCTTCTCAACATTCCGAACTATTTTTTTTTTAAAAAATCAATTTTTTGAAGGTTAAAAGGTACCAAAGTCTCATTGAAATTTTAACATTCAAATCACCTGAATAGTTGCATATTAACAAAATTTCGTTTCTTGTTACGCAGAAATTTAATTTATTTTTTATTTTGTTTGTTTGTTTATTTTTGAAACTCAAATTTCAATTATACAGGAATTTAATTACACAATTGGTTTAAATCTCTGAAAATCATAAGATTGCACTTCTACAGACTAATAGTATTTGTTGCTTTCATATGAAACTAACAATAAACAACTAACTTTTTTAATATTTCTTTGAGTATATATGCGCAAGAAGAAAAGGATGAAAATAAATATGTTAACTTTGGTATCAAGAAAATCCACACCATATCAAATATTAAATAAACTTAAATTTACATTAGCTGATAAAATATACATTATATTTGCGCATACATTGTAATCTGATGCACGCAATTAAGTCGGATTAATTTTTAAATAAATTGATTGTTGGTTGTTGTTGCTGTTGACGCGTCCATGATTGCAGATTAATAAAAAAAGAAGCTTTAAATCGCTGTTGATTGTTGATAAATTTAATTAAACATAGTCATCAACTGTCGTAGATTTTCTATCGCTGGATATTTCTAATTTCCTAGTTTCCATGATGAAGCTTTTAACATAAAAAATGCCATGATTTTTTTTAAAAAATATTTTACTAACATTGTGCTCAGAATTAAGGATAATTCAGAATATCTCAATGGTAGTTGAATGTACGTATAACGATAGTTCTTTTTGTAACATTTAAATAAACAAAAAACATTATTATGCGCAATATTACCATACTGAGAGAATCGTTTTTACTCACCAGAATTTCTTTTCATGCTACAGCTAAAACTATCAGTTTGAACTATTTTATGTATTTTTAAATTAGATAGAGTAAAATCATGCATGAAATAATTTTGATCCATATAGGCACTTGATAAATATGAACTAAATTTTAAAATATGCGAATAATGTTTTCATTTCTCGAAAAAGTTAAGATACATAATTTTTAATTTTGGAAAGCACTCATAATGCATGATTTATCTTTTAAAGAAAAATAAAACTGTTATATTGTTATTAATATTCATATGAACTTTTTTAGTTTAGTTGTTGTAAATCAAATGGTTCTATTTTTAGGTACTTATCTTGAATTACTTATTATTTCCCATTTCTCATCTAAAGAGAAATAAGAATTCTGATTTGAAAAGCTCAATCCCACTAATGAACTATTTGTAACTTTCTATCTTGGAACATCGCAACCATTAAATTCAGAATTTATACATTTTTCCATTATTCCCACAAATTATTATTTTTATGGGTCTTTTGCTCATTACAATATTCTTATGTTATAAATACCCTTTTGTACAAAAAAAATCATATTTATCAAAATTTTTATTTTGTTATTCACAGAGAGCCATTCAAAAATTTGAAATTGAATATTGGTTGGAAGAATCTGTAAGCGCATGTTTATAGTGCATCGTTCACCATAGTGTTTTTCTTAGACATTCCTCTCATCAAGCAGGTGACAGAAAACGCTTGGTACATAAAGAGTGAAACAAAACACTTTTGTTGCTCGTGTAATAAAATGAAGTTGGAGTTTGCAATTTTTGCTCGACAATTTTTTGATGAATGCGGAAACAGCCTTCCAATAGGTTTTTGTAGGACAACCATTCCGGATGAGATACAATCAGCTGGATATTGTTCATCTTGGTTACTTTTTATACATTGGAGTAAAAAAAATATCGATTTTTTGTGAATAAAAATGAGGGTTTTTTTTGGTACTTCATCCGATGGATTAAAAGGAGAAGATGAGTATATAGAGATAAAAAAATAAACTTATTTTGGAAGATATGAAACAAATTTGTTGGAATTCATGACATGAAAAAAATAATTTAGGTTTTAATGAAATGAAAGAAGGATATATACTCATTGTCATAACGATTTGCGTACGAAGAAAGAGTTGTCAGAATAAATCGAGTTTTTACATACATAAGTACAACGTTGATGTAAATAACTGATTAGAAAATCAAAGCAAAATGATCATTTAGTGCAAAAAAAATTACAAGTAAATGGAGGTTTTAGTACCCTGGCCACCTCTAGCATGAATGCATAATGTGATACGATCGAGTATAGAGGCATACAAGTCCCGTAAGTATGAAGTCCCGCGATATCTCGTTTCTCAGTTGCTGTAAACGTGCCTCTAATTCGACCGAACTCGCAGGCCGTCCAACTTCCCTTCCTAAATGATCGTAGATATGCTCAATTGGTGGCAAATCTGGGGATCAAACAGGCCAGGGAAGGGTAGAAATGTGATGGAGTAATTGGTGAGTGATTAGAAAAATGATTGGTCCTGTGAAGCCTTTGATGTGTGTGAGTGAGCCTAATTCTTTAGAAAAATGGCTCTTAGAAGTCCTGTAATGAGTAGCAACATATGTGGTTGCTACAATGTTACGAACGTACCTCTGAGCTGTCATCGGATCTTGGATCAATATTAGGGGTGACCGCGTGCCGTCTGCGATGGCACCTTATAACATCCCAGCAATTGTGGGAGAGGTATGCCGCTGTACAGAGAAGGCAAGATTGAGACGTTCACCCCGGGGCATCCACATACGTACACGATTGCCATTACTACCCAAATTGAATCCAGATTATTCGCTGAAGACGGCCTGATTCCATTCAGTTGCGGAACAATCTCTTCGAGCGCGAAGCCACTCCAAACAGAGGCTATTGTGAGTGGGTGTCAATGGCAGCACACCCTGGTAATGGTGCCGCGATAACAACTATCATTCAGGCAGGTACCTTACCAGGTACAGTACCAGTTACAGACTGACATAGAGGGGCGTAGTGAAAGTGTTGCCTATGTATGAATGGCGGAAAAGGGGACAGTTTTGGCGCTATGCGTGCTTGTCGTATATTGTGACGGTCATCTCGACTATTGATCTGTCGAGGGCTTCCTGACGTTTAACAGACCTCTTTCTTGTCCACTGGTCCCACAACGCCTTCTCATAGTAAAGTCAGAACGCCCTAGGTGGCGAACCCCTCACCGAGCTAACCACCCAATTTCCCTCATCTCTACAATTCTTCTCCTCTCGAACTCTGACAGCTGTTCTTTTTGTCTGCGATTGTGGAAAAATGGAATCTCTAGTTAAAAAGCATCCCTCTGCAACATTAATTACAGCGAACAAGCTCCGCTTACCTGTTTTATAATCCGAGGAGATCGAAGTTCAACACCCCCTGGTGGCATTACGCAATACTCAATCATGCTGCCTTTATAATTATTTACATATCTACCTGAAACGTAACTACATGCCAAGCTTCGCAATAATTCCATTTTTACTTCTTTGTGCTCAAATTTTTATGGCAATGAGTGTATATGCATTTGAATCTCAGTTTACCATCAAATACTAGGTCAGTTATTCATTACATGACGGAAATGGTGTGACTTTAAGAGGGGGAAAGCACTTTAAAACTGCACATAAGGCATATCAAAGAATTTCGGAAAACACTCTTCTCGATGTTAAAATTTATTTACACTGAATGTATTTTGAAATTGTTGACAGAAAAGCACTTCGGAAGATGTCTTTGAGAAAGTCACCTGAAATAAAAGCCATTAAAAAGCAAACAAAAAACAAGTAACTGATAGTATTGTGTGGAGAATAAAATCTACATTTCCTCAAATAAGATTCCCAAAAAACTGTGCATGATGCCTATGTATAGCTATGTGGTATAAAAATACTAAAAATATTTTGCGAGATCTTATCTTTAATTGTTATCTAATAGTATTTATTATTCAATTTACTATTATTGCTACCAATATTCAAAACTTTTCCCGATTTAAAGCTTGGAATTCAATTTCATACACAAGCATAAAAGACGAAATATCTATAGTTATATATCGTTTTTTTAATCAGTGGTGATATAAAACGTAATTTGAAATGGAAAAAAAACATGAAAATAAACTATTTTGTAATTTTTCGTTTGCATATTCTATATTTAGAAGTTTTAATATTGACATGATAATAATGGTATTGTTATTCATGTTTCTCTGTAACAAAATAAAGCTATTACTTCTCATTTCATTTTTCAAAGGATTTATATTAGAGTAGATAATTATTTGGCTTAAAAATGGGTTATTAATGATTTTAAAATGTTTATTTTTAAAATAAGTTATTAAAATACAATGATCTAGCAACAAAAAAAAAACTAATAGAAAGTAATTTTTTTTTAATTACACATTCCCATAGACAAAGGTTTCTGGTGCGTTTTATATGTCATATAAAATTAACCAACAGCGAACGAGAGTGCGGTTTAAATTAAAATGCTTATTTTACGATAAGCAGTTTTGTGTGTTTTCTGAATAAAAAATAGTTTCGAATATCACCCATAGATGGCACTGTATCATAAAAACAGCAAAAAACATATATCAACATCAAAAATTCAGTTCATTTATTTTGTAGAAGCACATACACATCATTTATGGAGAAACATATCATTTATATGTGCATCCATCTACCGTATTTCAATGTGTGCGCCAGTGTGGCACCAAAAGGTAGTATTTCCATTTGCATATCTGCTAGCACGGCTTGCGGAATAGGTTGGATTTCTTGAGAGTGCTTCCTATCTCCTTATGCAGTTACATTTATGCGAACAGTAAAATGTGTGTACAACGCCAAAAAAAAACTAAATTTAAAAGTTTTTTTTTTTATTTGTTACAATGAAACATTTTATCTGGGGAAGCATTTTAGTCCAAACCACTCTTTCTTACGTCAATCCCTTTTTTTTTTCAAATTTAATGTTCAAATGTGTCAGGAACTCATGATTCTGTTGTAAACATTAAAGTTTATATTTATCAACAATTCTTTCCGAAAAACTCGTACATAAAAACATATATATGATGTATAAAATTATTTAGTCAAATAGATTATGAAAATATATATAAATATATTTTTGTTTTGTATTAGAGAGAATGTTTTTCATCCTGGGCATTTTGATTCTAAATATCGAAAAAAAAGCAGCCTTACTCTCATAAACTAAAGTCATTAGAGTTACCAAAGACTATTAGAACTGAACTTGTCTGATAAGTGAATGAGATTCCTCACAAGAAATCCTTGCTCCTATCCAATATACATTAATCAATCTTAAGAAGGGGCAAGGACACTTGATATCATGTACCAAGCAACTTTAATTAAGGGTTCACAAGCTCCAAAATTTACATTGTAAATAACAAATCCTAATTAATACTCAACTTCAATCTATTCACTTTCTGTATCTGGTTCTCTTTACCGATGAAAGATCAAAACAAACAATACAATTAAAACAGCAGGTAATCATACGATACAATAATAAATGTTGTCATTTAATACTAGAAATGAAATCTTTCAAACTTTACAACACTAATTGACTTTGTATTAAATTTTTATTCATGTAAGACACGGATAAGTTAACATACAGGCAATGTTTGAGAGAAACAATTAAGAAAACATTATTAATTTGTATTCATATTTTTTGTTAAAAAAAAAATTTCTTAAAAGGGAAAAAATGTTATAACATTGTTTTGCATTGACAGGCTTTATTTTCTTTTTTAAGCCTTGAATAATGTGTAGGAACTAAAAATGAAGTAAAAGAAGATAGAGAGCTACAATAAAAATAAAAGTCGCTTCAAAAAATCGCCTTATAAGTTCAACGAATACACATCAGCATAAATCTTATTAAAGATAATTACGTTATTAAAAATGGAACTTAAAATTTGACAGTCTTTCTGGGGGGAAAAAAGAGAGAAAATAGAAGTACAAAAAATAAATTTCAAAATCTAATTTTTTCAAACGCGAACTTTTTATCTTGAATCACTCAAAGTAACACGAAACAACAAAATTTTTCTTCGTCGATTTTATTAGTCAGAAAAGGAAACAGAAATTATGAAAAATTTGACAAACTTGAAAAAATTATATTTAAGTTTATAAGAAATGCATATTACCTAAAAAAAAAATTTAAGTAATATAATGTCTTTTATGCTATACATGAACAAAAATTTGGGGAGGAATAGTATTTATTATTTAAGAACTTCATATGTTTTTATTGAAAAATAAAATAAGATTTTTATTACATGTGATTATGTAAACTAAATTTAGGAGACATGTAGCTTTGAAAAGAAAATTCTCTTCGGGAAAGCACTTTCGAATATGGTGCCTTCTCCCTGTCATCCTAAAGTGGTCGATATTTATGAGTTATGACAAACCGTGCGATGTTCAGAAAGCATTTTAAAGAAAGAGCAAATCCCTAGTAGATTTTTGAACCAAGACCTTTATTAACGAAACAATTCTTTTTGATTGAAATATTATCTGCCCGTTTTCTAAAGGTTAAGTAAAAAATAACATCACCAATAAATAATTACTAATAACATATTAGTAATTATTTATTGGTGATGTTATTTTTCATAAATTATCTTGGGTAAGCCTAGAATCCTTTTCCAATTTAAATTTTAATGCTCAAAATATTGTGAACTTAGACGAGAGCTAAGAATATAAGTTATCTTTTCGCTCTTTTTACAAAAACCAGAATTTTCTAACTTTGAGACCTGTTCTTGAGAGAAATTACCGCGCTAAAAAATTCAAGAGATTCTAGGTATAGTCAAGTTTAAAATATATATGTTAACCCTCATATATTCTCGTATTTAAGTAAATGAATAGAAATAACTTACCATATAAGAACCAACAAGAAAAGCTGCGTTTACTCGTTTTTCTCCATTGTTGGTGGTATAATGAACAATTTTTTTCTTTGCAAGGGTCCTGGACTGGAAAAGAATGTTTAAACATCAGGTTTTAGTATGCTAATAGCCGCATTTTTAATCGCATTCTTATGCAATTATCTAAAAGTATACCTAAAAATATTTAATAAAAACGAAAATAAAGTAATGAAAATTTATTTAATGATGTTCATATAACTAAATTAATCGTAGATTTTTTCCCCTGCTATTCATTTACCTATATTTAAATTTATTACAATTGAGTTCAGCATAAAAAGTGCTTGTTTATTTCATTTTTAATCAGAAGCCCATTCAATCTATCTTTTATTAAATACCCCCATTCTGTAAGTAATGGTTGTTTAAGTCTCATAATTTTGCTCACAGAAATAACACGAAAATAAATTTAATTCGTGTTGTTTTAATATTGTTTTCTTTACACTTAAAAAAAACAGTTGATTTAAGTTTTATTAGAGAAAGGTGTTAATTTAAATAACTTTTTAAAATACAAAGCTCTTAATAAATAAAAATGCAATTAAGTAGACATAATGACTTGAAACAATCAGATTATTCATTTAAATTCAAGATAGAAAGAAATTAGATATTTCTTAACATTTTTAAATTAAGAAAATTAGCTCGACCTTAATTGTTTCATTATGAAGTCGGTCAAATATATAATTGAGTTTATTCTAAACATGAATTATGAAAACAAAAGATTGAATTGTCAAAAGAATCTAGTAAAAAGAAAAGTAATCGTCTATCATTGTCATGTGTTAAGCAAAATAATTTTTACCAAAAAGTATAAACAATACATACAGACAAAAGACGCAACATAATTTTAAATAATCAACTATGTTAACATTTCTAAGCATAAAAGGGTTATTTCTTGTTTTAAATGCCAGAATGTTTTGAAATTTTTAGAGCAAAATCAATGAACAAGAATCTTTTTTTACCCTATTCCTAGTTTTAATATGAATATAAAAATAATGTTACATCAGAAAATTATAAGCACATATGAGTATCGACTCACAAGTATCAGTTTAAATTATCAAAGAATTTCATTTTGATAGAATTTAAAATCTTCAAATTCTTTAAAATATATGACTCAAAGAGACCAAAAAAGGACCTTGCTTTTTCCCGTACACAATAACGATGTTAGGGTAGTGCCATTTTGCACAGTGGACTGAATGAGTGTTTGTTAACGTCACATTGCAACATAAGAGCTAATTCTGAACCATGGTCAAGTGACGAGGACGACACCTGAGTTGGCACCCCTTTTCTGAACTTCTGCACCGCACCAAAGGAAAGACTTTGAGTCTCGTCAGAGCTAACGCGCCTGATGAATTACTGAAAGAGGAAAAACCAAATTTCTTTTTTTTTAAATGATTTTCTTTTTAATTTGGACATCATTTGACAATTTGCAATATTGTAGTTTCAGCTCATGTTTTCTCAGCTAGATCAGATTTTCTTTCTGTAACACTAAGATAGCGATATCATTTCCCAATTAATTTCATAAGCACAAAACTCTACTTGAACTTATATGAAGTTATGTGAAATTTATAATTATTGAATATAAAAACACATACTGAATTTAAAAAACATGAAGTATATATAAAACATGGTAAAATTAAGAATACTTTTATACACATCTGTGACATCCTATTTTATAACGCATATTTATTTGAGTGGAAAAAAAACTTTTTTTCTAATTTATCATTAACCTTCTTAACAAATTACTCAAGAATCATTCTTTTTCTTTCCTTTTTCTTCCTTTTTGTTCCAGAGGTTCTTTCAGTATCTCTTTTTCTTTCCTTTGCTTTCAAAAGAGGTCAACAACATCAAATGTTTACACAGACTCACTTAATTATTCTCTAACGTACATCGCTATTTTCTCTTTCACCCCAACTGTAAACTTAAGAGTTGTCTTCCGGATTACGATAGGGAAATGTAGCGGGGGAAAAAACATATTTCAGGAGAATTTTGTAAAAATTATCTAGAAATCTGGAAACGCGCGCGCGATATGTGAATTGTCGTCTGTAAAAAAAAAATGTTACTCTATTCTTGTTACTATTTTGTTTATTAAGTTTATTTTGAAGTACTTAAAACTTATCTTACTGTCAACTGTCACTGACATCTCAAAGATACTTAAGCTGTATTTCCGGTCATTGCACAGCTGTAAGTACAAGAAACTATTGATTAAACATTTATTACTGTTCGTTGTAACTTGCTCAAGAGCTCGCTGCAGAGAACTAAGTTACAAGATAAGGTGCGTTTTGTCAATACGTTAATTACCCATGAGAAGCAACAAAAAAATCCCTTAAATATAAGGGCTTATCTGTGAATTTTCGGGAATGAGGAATGTACATGTACTGTGTAACGTCAAAAAAATTTTTATTCATAAGAACGACGTTAAGTTTTACATTTTAAACGATTCATTTATTTTTGCTTGTTTTATATGCTAATACTTCATCTATCTAATAAAAGAAAGAGTTTATGTTTAATAACTTTATCTGTTTAATATCTTATCATACGCATACAAAATACACTCTTTTGCAACAACAAAAAAATGGAGGAAAAGATGAAGTAGTGTATTTATTCGAATCTAAGCCATCATCGATTTTAAGCCGCACTCCAAACTCTCAACAAGATTTTATGAAAACGAAAAATGGTTTATCGATATCCAATTTTACGAAGTTAAAATAAATTTAAAATGATAACTAAAAAGAAGTGAATAATTACTTATTTTACCAATGTGTTATAAACTTTTTAATACATACATTAATTTGTAATTGATCTAATTGCCACATTCAAGGAATATTTTTTCCTTCAATTCTAAGCAGCACCAGATTTTCAGTAGCATTAACTTTGGAAAAAAAGTACGGCTTAGATTCGAGTAAAAACGGTACTTTCTCAAAAATAATCCGATCATCTCGAAATCATCTCCAATGCTTGCACATTCCTTTATATCAAGCATTATGATAAATTTTTCAAGGTCAAGGAATGTTAATAAGGAAGGAAGGAACATTACGCGAGTTTGCACTGTGCAACAGACATTGACAAAACACATGAGTGTATAAAGAATCTTTGAAGTTTCATTTTCCAGCCTGACTAGAGATTTGTAATGAATAAGATTTTGACTACTTTTGCTGAAAAATTTTTCATTATTTTATTATAACTCATTGTATAAAATCGGTAACAATTACGGATGGTTTACTTTTTCTCACTGTTTGCTTTACAAATCCCAGGAGATCGAAGCCAAATGGACGACTTCAACTTCATTTTATTTTTATATATTGCTTTAACAGATAACTATTAAAGCAAGATATTAACTATAAAAAATAATTGAATTAATTAGATAAAAATTCTGTGCAAATAATTGAAGAACAGGCGTTATTTTATGTATTACGATAAATAATACCGTTCCATGTTTGGAACCTATAGCGTCAGTAATAAATTTCACACAAAACCCAATCATTTTCGTCACTTTAAAAAAAATGTTCTTTTATACCTTTTACAAAAAAAAACAAAAACAAAAAACTTGTATAATTTAAACAGGCATCATTTTTATGACAAAAGCTATACGAGGCATTAGATACCACATCACAATCACCACTTCCCGCCACTAGCTCTGCCTTTTGAAGCAATTGATGCTTCCTAAAACACCGGACTACCAATGTTTTTTGCACCCAATTGAGGATGGGGTAGTTTACCAAATTCTTAGAGATACATAATCATCTTTTCTAGAGGACTAGCACTCAGGAGGGTGCCTGGGAGGGCTACCAATCTAAAAGCACTTATTAAATTTTCAAAACATATCTTACAAACAAGATTCCTCACATAAGAAAAGTTTTAAAAAATAATTGAATTTAACAATGCCTAACATAGATAAACAGCTACAGGTAGAGAGAAACAAGTATAAACAGTTATTAGTATTTGACACTGCATTTCATTTTATAATAAATTACAATAAAAATTTTGACAAAAAAAATCAAATTAAAAGTACTAATTGCTTTTAAGCTGAAAATTATTACCATAACTGACTATGAAGTTACACTATTATTATAATACAAGCCCATACAACACTAGCCTAAAAGAAGAGAAAAACAAAACCTCAAAAACTGAAAAGGGGAATTAACAGAAATACTTGGTGGAAAAGGACTGGAAAAAAATAAGAAATGTAAAAAGGAACCGAAAGAGAACCAAAATGCCCAGATCCCGAACTGAAATTCGTTTTCAAATCCCTATCATAGACCGTCGCTGCTTCTCGAAATGAAACCTCCTTTTTGTGGAGCATTCAACGATTCCCTTTATATCAGCTAGTTATACATATATATATCATTTGTGGTCAATACACATTTGTAGCTATTGTGTATCACATATTATAGATAAAAGAAAAAAAACTTGTAACTAATGAAGATAAATTGTTTCTGCATTATTTTTCTTTTCACCTTTAAAACAAGAACATAAGCCGAAAACGGCGATATTGTTAACTAAAATAATGTATTTTAAAACCATTCTCAGTTCTGTAATGATAAAAATACATATTTCATCAACACTCCACTGTAATGATCGATAAGTGTTATTGATTGAATATAATAATGATTAATTATAAAGTATTTATCATTTTTAAAATTCATTTACTATTAAACTTACTTTAATTGTGATTTTGTTTTATTTGCTAAAGGTAATTTTTATACTTATAATCCTTTTTTATTTTATTACCTATTTTTATTATCGTCGTACATTCCTCTTCATTTAAAAAATAAACTACAGTTAAAATTCTATTTTCATAAATATAGAAATAATATTTTAGGTTTTATCAAAAAAATTTTGAATTATATAAAAAGTCTTCCAATTAATGGTTTCAAAAAGATACGAAAAATATATAAATCAATAGGTTTGCTTAGGAATATGTGTAAAAAGGAACTTTGTAGCCAGTGAATGTTTATTAGTCTTACCATGAAGCAACCCGAGGGCTATTGGCGACTGACAACGTAATTTTGAATCATGGTCAAATGCCAACGACTCAGTTGGCACCCCTCTCTCCGAACTTCCACGCCATGCTAACGGGAGGACTTTGAGCTACAACAGATTTTACGTGCATCATCCCCTGTAAACAGAGGGCCTTGAGCAGCACCTGGACTTGAATCTGCCACTTGACACCCACAGCTATGAGTTCATGATGATGACCACTAGGCTATCGTGGCCATGTACCTCTCAAAGATAACTCAGTAAAGTAAATTAGTAAGTATCGTTCGAGGGAGTGAATATTAATGTTGTACTATTCAGGGCTCGAGTGGGCTTTTTACGAAGGACCTCGTAATTTTGGACCATGGTCAAGTGACGAGGAGATACATAAGTGGCACCTACCCTCTCTTAACTTCCACATCAAACTAATGCGAGGAAGTTTGAGCTTCGACATATTTAACGTGCATCGGCCACCTCTGCACGGTGGGTCTTCAGCTGTACTAGACTCGATCTTATGACACACCGGCTACGAGTCCGGTACTTTGACCACTAGACTACCACGGTCATGTACCGTTCACGGGTGATAAGTGAGGAAAAATAAATTCTTCATCGTCTCTTATACCGATCCCTTCCCCTGCCTCAGAGTAGACAACCCATTTGTACGCATCTTCGCAAGTTTGTTAACACAGGTGAAAGTCAAGAAAATCTTTTTTCAAGTAGAATGATGAAAGTGTCTCGGTGCTGTTTATTATTACTATCTACAAAAACTATGTATCTCAAGTGTAAGTAATTTTTAAAAAATTATTTTGCTTAGTAAGTAATTTGCATGAAACTGTTTTAGTCATGAAATTAAGCAAAACTGTGTTTTTGGCCCCAAATTATTTTTATCAGAATTAATTTATGTATAGAATACAATTGATAATTCTTTACCTAAATTTTCTTACTTAAATAGATTTTTTTAAATTTTCTTTGTCTTTTTATTAGTTTTATATATTTAAATATAAATTCTCATGATGTTATTTTTTCAAATGATTAACAGCTGCTTATTTTAATATGATACCTATATTAATATTTTTACAGAAACAGAAAATTTTGTGTTTTTATAAAATACTCCCTAATAATTCAGAGTTTAATGACATGTTTTTCAGTTTCGGAAATATATTCAGTCCACAAATTCTAATAATTCAATTAGTTATAAAAATAGTCAAATGGTAATGTTCTTAATTTTCTAATTAATTTCAAAATTAAAATGGTGAATTTATTTAAATAATTTTTTCAGTTAATAATAGCAATTTTTGATAGTTAATAATAGCTGTAAAAGTAGTCGTATGATTGTCTTTTGACTTGAAAAAGATGTCATAAGTATAACGAAAATTAATCTGCTTAAATTCATATGAAAACGGGACACATTCAAAAGTAAGCCATACCATAAAATACCATCCAACTGTAATATTTATTGAGGAATATATAAACATATCATAATAGGCTCATGGAGCATGCAACACATGTTAATATATAACAAATGTAATAAGGTCGTGGAATATATATATATATTGAAAAGTAATAGCGAACAGCAACGCGCATATATATTCTAAAAAAATTCAAATATTATGGGGGAATGAAAATATGCTGTAAAAATAATAGGATATTGGAACCTATTACCTGACTGAAACTAATATGCTGGAACCTGTTACTTAAAAGGAACAGTTCGCAACTCTAGCTTAATCCTTTACTTCAATCAAGAAAACTAGAAGGTTGGGTGTCAAGCAATTGATCTACTAACAAGCCAAGGAATCACATTCTATTTTCGGGTCAGTTCAAACTAGTTATAAGTTTGCAAAAGAAAGAAGACTTTTCGAATAGAGACATTCACAATTCTAACAATGAGAAAGGAGAGAAAGAATGAATGAATAAATGGAAAATCTTCTCTGCGAAGTCCATATCACGACTGGACGATTTATGCTGGGTTTTCTTTTTTTATCTCAACCCGATAACTACCCGTCAAAAGAAACCGGAATGCAGAATCAGAACAATGGTTCAATTTATATTCGACAGCAAATTTATTTTCTCTCCGAAGAGTTTCGCTTTCGAGTAACACGTGCACAAACGAAAAGAGGAAAGAAAACGAAGAGAAAAGCAACGCGCTTGCGCAATCGTGTCAATAAAAAAAGCTTTATTTTGAATGACCGAATGCAGTCTTCTTGGTAATAAAAATAGGAAAGACTCGATTTTATTAAGACAACTTTACTTCAGCCGTAATATTATGAAATATTTATACCATATTTTTTTTAGTTGAAAAAAAAATCTGAACGCCACAACCATGACAGAGAGAGTTGCTAGAAGAAAGCATTTTATCGAGTGATCTATAAACCAGGAGCTTTTATCTATGTTGGTTTTCGTCAGGGAATATTCATAAGATTATAAAATATGGATGTAATATTATACCAAGAGAAAAAAATTTCTCCCTCGTGATTTTGTTGTTTCTCCTCTATATCGCTCAAATTGATATAAATTGTCTGATATCTGAAGTATATTTTGTTATATAATATTAAATATATGAGACTAAAAAATATTTTTATGGGAAATCGCTTACAGGATGAAAAGATTGAACACAAAACCATACAATTTATGTGTGGCATATTATATGTTAAATAAATTATATTTACACATACTCTAAGTGAAGGAAAGTAAAGTGGAATTCGAGAGTTTGAGACCAACATATTTTTAATTTTTAGCATAAAGACCACGTCTTAGCGATTTCAACTACACTTTTTTTTTTTAAAAAAAATATCCCTTCACCTATAAACAGGGGCGTAGCTACCACCGTATCAATCATACGAGGCCCTCAAACTATAGAGGCCCCAATATGTGTAAGTTCATAATCGTAAAATATTATCAATATCCCGACTAACAAAGCTCCCATTTCCAAAAAGGGCCCCTCCAAAGAATTTTGATACAGGGCCCAATCACGACAAGCTACGTCAGTGCCTATAAAATAAATACATGCGCGCGCCACTGCTCAATTCATATTTAATTAATTATTTATACACCCAAATATTTTTTGCAACTATTCATTTTTATTTTTATATCTCAAAATTCTTAAAAAAGTTCAGAATAATTTTTTCTAATTATTTTTCTAAAAAAAAATATAAAAGAAATGGCAGTGGTGCACATAGGAATTTTTAAAGGGGGTCAAAAGTAAACCATTCTCGTATCACAAGCCAATACGCCACCAAACATATTCGTTTGGTTTTATCGATTGCCAGAAATAAAAAAAAAAAAACAGTAAAAAAAAACAAATAAAAAATTTATTAATAACAGATATTTTAAATAATCAGAAAGCACATGAATTTATGTATTTACTTAACTCATAATTCAAAAATAAAAACAGCAAAGCAAAAAAAAAAATCAAGGAGCCCCCCCCCCCCTCTCCTTTGTGTGCTCCACTGATAAATGGCGAACACAAAAATTAAGAATACAAGGTGTTAAGAAGCCGCAAAATGATTTTAAGACAAAATATATTTTTTAAATACAAGGGGTGATCAAATGAAAAGGTACGAAACGACACGGTGGGTAGAAATATATAGACTTTATTCAAAATATACACCATAGGCCTGAGCACAACGATCCCACTGATGAACAAGCCGCAGGATTCCTTGCTCCCAGAATTCCTGTGGCTGTGACGAGACCCAGTTCTTCACAGTGTCCTTGAGAACGTCGTCCGAGTTCAAGCGCTTTCCTTTCAGGTGTTTCTTCAGTGGACCAAACACATGGAAATCGCAGGGTGACATGTCCGGACTGTAGGACGGATGGTCCAACGTCTTCCATTGGAACTTGTCCAGTTCCATTTGTGTGACTCTGGAGACGTGTGGACGCGCATTATCATGGAGCAGAACCACACCCTCCGTGAGCAGCCCCGGTCTTTTGTTCTTGATGGACCTGCGTAGGCGTCGGAGTGTCTCACAGTACACATCGGAGTTAATGCTTTTTCTGTGCTCGAGTAATTCTGTGCTCGCATCATTTGGACGCCGCTTTTTATAAGAGCCTTTGCTCTCTCCTGCGCATGCGGGCACCCGCGCATGATCCGATCCCAGTCAGAGTCTCCAATGGCATCCCGAGATGTCTCGCTACATTCTCCCTTGGCGGAATATGCAAATATTTAACTGTTTCATTTTTATGTCGTTTCGTACCTTTTCATTTGATCACCCCTTGTATGTATATATATAAATATATTAAATGGTATAAAACAATAAAATTTTCATATAAATCAAACATTCTTCCATTAGTTGTATTTATATTAAACATAATTCATTTATGATAAAAAATAAACTTATATGTACAAACCTTCAACACATTCGCTTCAAATGAATATTTGCAGAATAATTGCAACTGTTACACGTTAATAATTGTTAATATGTGATATGCTACAGTTTTCAGGTAAAACGTGTCCTTAATGCATCAAAAGAAAAGATAAGATCAAAAAGAATGAAATTCCTAATTTATGTATTATATTTTACAGTTTCAATTGAGTTTGAGCATTGTATATAATACACAAACATATAAACTTCAAACATTTCTATTTCTGTAGTCAAAGGGATCTTAAAAATCGCAAGCATTGTTAAGTTCTTTCCTAAAAAAAACTTTCTCTTGTATTTCTACAGGAGGTAAAACACTTGAAAGTAACACGCCGGATATTGGCAACGGTTCTCGTTATCTTGAACCTCGGTCAAGTGACAAAGATGAAACCAGAGCTACCACCTCCTTCTCCAAATTACGACACCGCGCAAATGGAAGTTCTTTGAGCCTTGATATATATATATATATATATATATATATATATATAAATCAGCCGCTCTACTCGGTAGACCTTCAGTGGCACTTCGGCTCGAACTCATGACATGCCAGTCACAGGTTCGTCACCATAACCACTAGGCTACCGCTGCCACAAAAAAGTATGCAATCACGCTCAATTTCAACCATTCTCTCTCTTTGTTTCCAACGAAGTACATTGACGCATTTTTTTTTTTAAAGCCGAACTCCAAAAAAAAAAAGCATTTGAGTTTTTTGGAAAGCAAAATGAACCTCTTAAAAACGAATTTATCTCAAAAATTTCGACACATATTTCCTCAAAAATAATAAATGTTAAAAAAAATTCTCCTCCTAAAATCATAATTTGAGGCATGCACTCAAAAGACTCATTTATCCGGTTTTTTGTGTTTCCGAAAAAAAATTGCTTTACGCAACGCAAAAAAAAAGAAAAAAGTTTTCAAAATAGGCTAATAAATATCTTTCCAGCAGAAATCACTTTCTATTAGTAGATGCTCTTTTCATTCTGTGGTAAAAAAGAAATAATCACAACTTAAAATACATGCATCTATATTCAAACTTAACAAAAAGGTGCAATAGAATAAGCCCTACGGGAATTACGGAGAATAAAGGTGTGTAAAATCGGAGAGAGATGAAGCGAAGTTAAACGAAGCATAAATAAAGGAAGGAGAGAAAAAAAATTGCAGTGTTTTGAATTATTACCAGCAGTTTTCATGCGTGACCTTGAAGCCACTTGAAACAGTGCCAAAACGCTGAAACGAATTGGGAGTGTAGGAAGAGTAAGGCTATGAGTATATAGAAAAGAGAGAAAGGTGTATTTTTTTTTTCTCTGACAAGGCTGTTGTGAAAAAGTTACTGGGTCGGTACGGTGTATTAACTATTTAGCTAAAGTGTGATGAATTTTTTTTTTATTGTAGAAGTTATATTTAGAAGGGGGAGGGGAAAACATGGTTAAATTTTAAGTATCGCACCATATCAAAATTTTAGTAATTTATATTACCAGATGTCATAACTTGTAACGAATCAATCATTCTGGTCTCAAACTGACATTTTTTTCTCGAAAGATTAGAATGAATATTTAATTTTGATTGTGCAGAATGAAACTTAAAATCATTTGCATGAATCATTCACAAAGATGCAATACAAAAAAAAATGACAATACAACATCTGACATAAAGTTCGGTGAATAGTCCTGCAATGTTAACATTGATGAAATATTAACGAAAGTTACCGAACTGTCTTTTGAAATACTCACCTCCCATAACTATGCACCACTGAGATCTGCTATACATGTCCTGAAAACTTTGCAAGAAGTCTTCTTTGGGAATGGAGTTCAAAAGCCTCGTCACGTTTTGCTGGATGTCAGGAATATCGTTAAATATCATTCCTTTCAAAGCGAGTTTGAGTCATACGAATATGAAGAAGTCTGGAAGATTGAGATCTGGCGAGTATGGTGAATACTCAATTTGCACCACCCCCTTTTTTGCCAAGAACTGTTTGACGATATTGGCTGTGTGAGGATGAGCATTGTCATGAAAAAACCCATGAACCTTGTTGTACGTTCTGGGGTCGTAACCTACGTATCCCCTATGTTTTTCTCTTCCCTAAATACAGGGTAACGATTTGTCGCACGGATTCACGGTTAATCTGTAGTTCATCAGCTATCATGCGCATAGTTAATAGACGATCTTTCGTGATTAATTTCCGCACCCTCTCGATGTTTTCGTCACTGACGGAGGTCGCCGGTCTTCCACTACGGGTTTTGTCAGAAACACTCTCTCGGCCTTCTCAAGAACGGGCGAACCACTCGTACAAACACTTCATGGAAAGGGCTTGATCTTCATGAACACATACCAGCATCGCATAAGTTTCTTTCGATGCCTTGCCAAGTTTAAAACAAAACTTTAAATTGATCTTTCGTTCCTTCATTTCCCTGTTCTCAGTTAAGAACCAACGTACTGAACACAAGCACTTTGTAAAACAAGCCTTGCATGGTACACAAACGACACTTAACTGAACAACGGTGAGGGCAGATGGTCTACACCTTCTGCTACGCAAGTGCAGCGTTTTGTTTCGCCAGTGTTGCCAGAACAGCCGTTCTGACTTCATTCATCGAACTTTATTGTCAGAGGTTGTATTTTATTTCAGGTATGCAATTTTTAAACAAAAGATGTTGACTTTTCTCTTTGAAGTCAATCGATGCTTTCTGTATTTTTTAGAGATCGTTGACAGGGGCATTTTAAAGCCAACTGGGCCCGGACACAGGGCCTTAGCCTTGAAAGTCTCGTTTCGTTCTCCACTCGGCCTCAATAAGATCATCAAATGCTTACAAAAAATAAGATCAACAGTTTTAATCGTCAAACGTTTTTTCTGGACATATTCTCCAATAGACTGGGAATTTTGAACTATATGCTACCTGGTAAGACTGCATTTTTGGTCATATCTATCGTACTAGGCCTAGGCCTGCAATCATTCACCAGCATTACTCATTTAGTCGAAAGGCGGTAGACAGTCGAGTCAGTTTGTGCCTAGGTTTGTGAGATTGTGAGTAGCACACATATATTTGTTATGGGTTTCCGTTTGTACGAGTATTTGACAACGTACCTTACTTAAAAGGGTCATTTGTGGGGCCTATTTTTAATAGGGGCCCAGGGTCTCAAGAAGTCTTAGGACGTCAGTGTTCGTTGTTGTAAATCCAGAACCAGTGAGGTACGAATAGAGTTCAAGAATGTATGGGTTTATGTTCTGGCTTTACTTAAAACCGCCATGTGGTTTAATATAAATTGATACAATTCATTCGTGACGTGGTGTGCAAGTTAAAAGAATGAGGTATCAAATTAGATCTAATCGTCACTTGACAATGAGCTTAAAATTAAAAGGTCCATCTCCAATTCCTTAGTAAAACCAAGAACTTGATTTCTATGTACATATTTTAAGCAAATATGAATGATCTTCAACATAATTTTGTTTTAATTCATATTCATGTTTTAAATATCATGCAATTTATAATAATAATAATAAAAAAATAGTCATTAATAATAAGTTTGTATTAACATCCACTCTCAAACAAACAAACAAAAAATTCTTGATGTTGAATTCCGTAATACTGAAACAAAGTAAGAGGTTAAAAAGATTCTTAAGCGGTATCATTTGTCGAATTTCTGTACCACGTGAGGAATTTAAGGCCTAGTTCTACTTCACGTGAAGAATTCCAAAGGTAAATGTAATGGTCTATGGTAAAAACCTAAAATCTGTTGGTCTATGGGAGGGGGTTGAATTCCAAACCCCACCTATGTGTACGCCACTGTTGACCTACCATGAATCTTTCAGCTTAGTCATTGGACTATTAAGGCTCAGTTTTAAAAAAATGATTTACGTTTGAAAGAAAATGAGTTTTGCTCCACTTTAAGCTTTAATATTTCAGTTAATCTCAGTAGATTGCAGTACTGAATAAAAAAGAAGCTATTTCAATCTGTAAGTAAAAATTATAAAATGGATAGTAAAAAAATATATTTTTATTCGAACCTTTATTACTTCAGCAATATTTTAACTTAAATACAACACATTTTTCATCGCCGTTTACTAACAGAGTAAGTCGTATTTGAATTCCGAAAAACATTCTTTGTATACATAAGGTTTTTTTTTTCTTTTCATGAAAAAAAAACCTTATGTATACAAAGAATGTTTTTCGAATGAAAAAAAAACATGCATTATTTTTATAATTCTGCATTTCAATATTTGGACATCTATAAAAAATGTACATCAGCATTCTTGTATATTTTCATAAATTGTTGATGTTTTTATGATATTGGTTTTCTAAGACAAAGGCTGAACTCTAAAAGTTTTTCTTATTCAAACAATGAGATGCAACATCTATGAATATGAAGCTTAAACTCACTGGCAATCAAAATGACGGGAATTAGATAAATAGCCAGCGACTACGACCGATTACGCTCAAAATGTCGAAGAGAAGACTGACTGAAACGATCAGAAAAAACCACAGATGGGAGGCAACAATGATGCTTATTCCTTCTACATTATAAGCTGAAACTCACTATAATACAAAATGAATTGATACAAAAAATAATTCATTTCTTTTTATTTTGAATATCAAAATTAGAAGATATTTACGAATTTTGATAGCCTTGAGACCCAACAAAATGAAAGAATAAAAGCAGATGTGCATGAAACATAGAAGATCTAGATATTTAAACATACTAACATTTTCATTTATGAAGTTAGTAATGTACAAAAACGATAATTCCCAGTGCCTCCCATATAAAGTAAGTCATTCAAATAGAACATGAACGGAAAAGCTCGTTTACATAAAACCTAAAAGCCATAAATTTCAAAGCACAACATAATTGACATACAAATGACTCCATATAAATTCAACTCTTTCCGTTCTGGCACAGATTTGGACTCCAATGGTCACAGATTAGAAATAAGCACACATAAAAAATCAATAAATTTTCCCTTGAAGTCTTTGGTATAAAAACGTTGAAATAAAAATAAAAAATATATTCATTTTACTTCTAATCTATGAATAGACATTAATAAATCTTAACCCTAAAACTTAGATAAGTTTCCAACTTCTAGATTTTCACGTAAAATTACGATTGAGCTCACGGTCACCCCAAATTATAATATGTGTGCCGCCTGCACCATTTTAAATAACATGGACAAAAAAGAGGAAGAAGAAAAACAACGCCCTTCACTCCTGATTAAATTGTAATCGTAGCTTTAGTTCAAGACACGTCATTGGAATATTGGAATTATTTCAATTTTGATAAGAAGCATTATCAAAATGTCTTATGGTGGACAATACGGTGCCAGTCAATAAACTTAAGTTGGATGTGCATTAAATAAGAATTTATTTATGAATGAAGTGGTGCATAAATTACTGTTCTTATTGCATGCAATGAATATGAAACTACTAGAAGGCGTTACATTTCGATAACGCAAGATCTTGCAATCGTACGAATATATTACCAATGACAAATATGTTCCTGTCTGAGGTTTCACTTCCAGACAGAGCCATTTGTATACCAAAAGCGAATTATTCTCACTAATCAATGGTGCATTTGATTGCAAATGGTCTTAAAAGTAGACAAACAATAGAATTATAATCAGCAGAGTGTATATTTGGGGGGGGGGGGTATCATTTTTATATTAAAAAAATAAGTTATATTTTATTTGTCGGAAAATGTTTACTACGAATACAGAAATAAATTACTTATTGATCAGTATTTTCCTCTTTTGAGCATTTCACCTATAACTTATTCGAAGTTCAAGTTCAAGGCTTACCGGATCGAGGTGATTGGCTCTATGCCATGTTGTATAGTTGAAATTTCATTAATAATGATAGTCCGAATTTAATTTTAAAGAAAATATTTAATAACAAAGAAATGTGCTTTTCCCATCGATAGATGAACAACAATTTCACATAGATGGCTGGATTGTAGTTTTTACAACAATTTTAAGGTTAGAAATACTGACTTAAAGTCGTTTTTACTTAAGATCTAATTTAGACAGATGAAGGACAAAACAAAACAAAAAATATTATTTCAAACTTTTAATAAGATAAGAGCAATAAGAAATTGTATAGTACATACTCAAGTTTTACAAGTAATTTAGATAATAAACAAAAATATCTGCAATTTTTTTCTGGGAAAGCTTTTCAATTGTTGTTTTCGTAACGTTATGATATATAAGGCGAATACGATCCCATGTTATAATAACAATTTTAAAAAAAACACAATTTAGAACATAGAAAGAAATGCGTTCTAAAATACAAATTTTGAAAACAACATTTCCTTATTTTCGCAGAATTTCCCCTGAAATCTAGATTAAATGCAAATAACATACATAAGCGAGGCATTAGAAAATAAATGCGATACATTTAAGATATACCGAACAAAATTATAATGTACCCTTGGTTAGAATTTTTTTTATCTAATACTACTTCAATTTTAGAAACCATTGTAATTTTTATTGCTCTCAGAACAGAGATTTGTTCTCCAGTAAATCTGTTTCATAATGTTTTCCCCAAATATGTGTTTAACATAATATAGAGCTTTCTAAGACAATATTCACTTAAATTTATTTTATCAATATTTTCTTTACTAGATTTAAATCTTTAACTTACTACATTCTAGAAACTTAAGAACATATTTTCATGATTCAATGAAATTTTTAAGCTCAAATTCAATGAAGTTAATCAACAAATAATACTAACATACCTTAATCACATTTATCTAACGTTATGAGAGGCTCAGAAATAATTTTCGAGGTTATTCTTTAACCACTCAAACTAAAAAATAATTTCTTTCATCATAGTTTTGATTTCAAGATTAAAAAAACATAGACATAATATTAAAATTTAAATCACATAAAACTGGCAAATAAAGGTAGAAATGCAATCTTTTCAATTCAATGCTCTTTTTTTAAAAAAAAATGCAAAGCCACTTCTGTCCTCGTCTATTTCCAGAAGTAAAAAAAAAAACTTTTTGAAGTTTCGCAAAATAAAGTACTGTTGTTACCCTCCATTTAACAAAACAAGACAATTAAAGTAGAGCTAAAATATTCATAAAATAAAAATTATATAAAGTTATATTGATTTAAATTAATGATTTTCAACCTCAGTAAGATTAGAGTCCGAATGATTATTTTTACAGCATTTGTAATAAATTCATTTGTGACTTTTCTTCTTTCTATATATTATAAAACTGATGTCAAGAGAGACATGGTTCCAGGAAAAAAAATGAATAATAAACATCTAAATCAAGTAAAACATAAAAATATTTCAGTTTTCCTTCCATTAGATTATACTTTACATGTATGCAATTCAAACATTCTGGGGATAATTACATAACGTATTAATTAATTCTTACACATTACTTAACACAGACTCCAAAATGATAATATTATGAAACACCTTCAAAGACGCCAGCTGGTCAGCTTACAAAAGAGCAATTTCCAATGTATAAGATTTAACTTTTACAATGAAAATTCGAATTCGAATTTATTTATTGACCGAATAAAACTATTACAGAAGTTTTCTCTAAATAAGGAAAAGTATTATTCCAATCAGGTAAGGGCTCAGAGGCCCAATTTCAGGATTTCTTTCTTTAAAAAATTCAAATTAGCGCCAAATGAATCGAATATTGAATGATCTTCTCAAAACAGTATCTACACACAGAAGTGGGCGAGATAAAGCACGTAGCCACTCACTCTCACTCCTTTTGGTGTTCAAAAGACAATTGCGAACTCAATAAGGCCTCGATAATAGAATACGTTACCATTTAATCCCTCAATATCTCATTTATAAAAAGAACAAATCTGCTTAATACGAAGGAGAAAAAAGCCGCGTAATGGCGTGCCGACACTCTTTTGGCGTAATAATGGCGAGCAAGGACGAAATCTCTTTTTGATAGGTTTTCATCACGCGATATTTGCATTTATATTTTTATATCATCATTCACTTTCCTATTTGGAGCAATTTTTTTAAATAATAATCACGTCAGTAAGTGTAGGAAAAGTTAAGAATTTTGTTAAATATGAAAAATAAATCACGAAGAACGAAGTGCAAAAGAAAATTGGCACATATTTTTTTTAATGCAGGAAAATCATCATTTCTTTTATGTAAATGAAACACTAAACAATTATAACATTGTTCTTGGCATCAACTACGTGCAAAAGATTTCTATAATTTATCATCTTAAACAAAATATTCAGAATTCTTTTTAAAATTTCCGGAGATTAATATCAGTTAAATTTTTATGAAGTTGCACAATTACTAATGCCTATAACAAACATGCAATGAATATAATTATATATTTCCGTTGCAATTATAGGTTAAACTAAAAGTATAAAAATATGATTGAAAAAAAAACCTTATTTCAACGACTACTTCAAACCCTTCCATTAAAAAAACATATTTCACCCCTTTTAAAACAATCTTTTAAAAATGCAAGATTGATTAAATCATAGAAATATCATAATTATAGCAAATCAGATGTATTATAATAGAAATCAAAGTAATTTTTCCATTCTCCTTAATTCCATTAGAAAAAATTCCTGAAGAAAGTTCCATTATTCTCGGCACATGTATCAAAATGTTTCATACAGTTTAAAATGAAATGAAAATTAAAATAGAATTAATGACGAATGTGACTTAATTACCTAATAATGTTTTAACTGAAAAGAAAAAAGATAAACTTCTAATTAATTACAAAAAATATATAATTTGCGGTTTAATTCAAATATTAAACTAATTATTATAGAATTTTCAACATTTGTTACTATTCAGCAGTTTTATTATAATTGCTCTGAAGATAGAAAATGTGATATTTTTTTTTTTTAAACAATTAACTTATTTATCAAAACAAATATAAGTAGATTGAATTGTAAAAAATTCTATTGAAAATTCTAAATATATAAATCTGGGTAATATTGAAACAAAAAATTTCTATCTGCCATACAGAGATTTTTGATGGACTTGGGAAAAAGAAGAGATATAGAGATAGAAGCTAAAACAAAGCTAACTTCGTTTTGAATTGAAGAACGGAAGTAAGAAATTTTCTCAAACAGAAAAGAGTGGATGTGAGTGGTCTTTGGGCATATGGGTTGCAATATAGCTCTCAAACCCATATCTGAGTCTTTTGATGTAGCAATGGCGAAGGCTGAGTTTTTTATGCTATGAGTAGCTTCATAGTGATTGGATGAGGGGATGAGATTCGGGGGGCGTGCCTAAAATGTTGATTCTCAGTACTTAATATATGTTCACGAGACTGCAAAACCCATTTCCGTATATTCCCCTGCATTGTATAAATTTAGAAAAATTCCCAAAAAATAATGTCCATTTTCATTTAACCACAAACTTTCTATTAAAAACTACAAACTTTAATTTTTTCACTTTATAACAACTCCATTTGACATTAAAGTATAGTAGGGGAAATACATAAGAATGTATTGTACACAGGGAGATATTAATTCCCACCGGAATGAATAGTACATGAGTGTTGTTTCTTAAAAGTTAATAAAGATAAAATCTGGTATTATATAATATACTAGCCGTTACCCACCCTCTTCGCTGGGTATTTCAAGATGTATTATATATATATAATGTTTATATATATAAATTATTGATATCCTAGTATTAAGAATTCGATTGTATTGAAATATATACTTATACCTGTAACTCTCGCCTCTTGATAAAAAAAAGGACAGAACTACTAATTTGTATTATCTAATAATCTCTAAAATAGATAATAGAATGATGCTTGCACTTTCGTAACCCTTAGGTGGATCTCTGCTCCATAAAATAAACACGGAAGCATAATTTCAAGTCTAAATCTAATAGAGCAAAAACAAAATTTTTATTATCAATACCGCCCCCCCCCGTAATTTCGTTCCCCAAACCGTTCTTAACGGATTTCAATTCAACAAAAGAAAAATGTAAACCAAATTTCATTATTATAGTCCTTGTAGTTCGAAAAAAGGAATTTTTTTGTCAATACGCCCCAGTAACCCCCTGCTCCCCCAGGAGTTGATTCCCGTCAAATGCATTCTTAGTGGATCCCTATTCAACAAAACAAACATGCTTAACAAAATTCAAGTACGCAGGTCTAACTATTCTAAAACAGTATTTTTTCCTATAACTACCCTTGACCCTCTCGCAATCCTTCCTTGGCGATCGATTTTTGTTTTACTCTTTGTTAGAGGAACTCTATTCCATGAAAGGAACATGCCTACCAATTTTCAAGCAGGTAGATCGAATAGTTTAAAAACGGAAATATTTATCTATTACGCCCTTTAATACCCCAAAATGAAACTTGGGGGTAGATTTTTGCGAAACCCATTTTGTAGAGTATCTCTACCCTATGTGAGGAATCTGCTTACCAAATTTCAAGACTGTACATCTAATAGTTTAAAAATGGGAATAATTATCTATAACCCCCCTTCAGACCCCGCAACGCCCCTTGAGGGTCTGTTTTCACAAAACTCATGTTGCAGCGGATCTCTACTCTATGAAAGGAATCTGCTTACGAAATTTGAAGACTGTGAGTCTAATAAATTAAAAATGGAAAAAATTATCTGTACGCCCGTTGAGCCTACGCAACGCCCCCTAGGGGTCAATTTTTACAAAACATATTATATAGTGGATCTTTACTCCGTGAAAGGATTCTGTTTATCATATTTAAAGACTGTACTTCCAGGAGTTTAAAAATGGAAGTAATTATCTATAACGCGCCTTAAGCCCCGCAACGCCACTTGGGGGTCGATTTTCACGAAACCCATTTTGTAGCGTATCTCTACCCTATGAAAGGAATCTGCTTACCAAATTTCAAGACTGTGCGTCTAATAGCTTAAAAATCGGAATAATTATTTATATCTCCTCTTAACCCCCACCCCCACCGCAACACCACTTGGAGGTCAAAACCCATTTTATAGCGGATATTAACTCCATGAAAGATCTCTACTCTACCAATTTTCAAGCAGGTAGGTCAAGTAGTTTAAAAACGAAAATATTTATCTTTTACGCCCCTGCAACGCCACTTGGGGGGCTATTTACCCAAAACCCATCTTGTAGTTGATCTCTACTCTATGAAAGGAATCTATTTATCAAACTTAAAGACTGTGCGTCTAATAATTTAAAAATGGAAATTCTGTAACGCCCCCCGCAACGCCACTTGGGCGTCGATTTTCACCAAACACATTTTGTAGCGGATCTCTACTCTATATATATGAAAGGAATCTGCTAACCCAATTTCAAGATTGTTCGTGAGTAGTGTAAAAATGAAAGCAATTATTTATAATCTTCTCCCCCCCCCGTAACGCCACTTGCGGTTCGAATTTCGCAAAATCCGTTCTTAACTGATCTCCACTCCATGAAAGGAACATGTTTACCAAATTTCAAGTCTAGGTTGAATAGTTCCGGAGATATCGTGATTAGTCAGTCAGTCAGCCAGTGAGTGAGTCGCTTTTCTCCTTTATATATATAGATAAAGTACTGTTTAATTTAAACAATCTCAATTTGATCATATTCTTAAACATTAGACTAAGATAGCTTTAAATATGTATTTCAAGTATTTTTCTCAAGTAATATACAAAATATACTTTAAAAAGACTTTTTTAAAATGGTATCTACTTTTTCATTAATGCACATATTACATTGACCGATACTAGATGAAAATTATCAGAAATCGCATTCTAGATTATTCCTTCGCAGGAACTGAGTTCTATGTAGAAATTTTGAGAAATTACAACGGTTGCTTTAAGACAGAGAAATAAATTAACTAGAATTTTCAAGTTCGGTTTTGATAACTTCAAAAATATTGTTTAACATAACAAAAAGTGGATACGTAAAAGCTTTTTATAAAAGACATCTGTATTTTAGATATCAAAATTACATAAACAGGCGTATAAGAAATTATTGTCTATTCCTAAATTTATTGGCAGAGATGTTAAAAAATTCATCCATTATAAATTATCCGCACACACGAAACTCAATTCATTATATTCACTGCTCATTTTTAATACTCAGTACTCAGAGCTAGTTTTCCTTTATTTCTATATACTGGAATGAAATTGCTTGTGTTTAGCTCAACCACGAGAAATGACCCTTTGAGTACGCTTTCATATCGGTCAAAGACAAAAGATAGGCAGCCGCTAAAAGAATTTTCTACTTGGAAAGTTCTATCTATTTTCGTTTTTACAAACTCGAAAATCAAGTCGCCAGCAACCTAAATATGAACCCAGCCAGTACATCGTATATGACAAGTAAGAAAAGACGCAGCCAAACTGAAAGTGATTAAGATAATTAATAGAAAAATAAAGGGGGGGGGGATAGAAAGAGCACGATTTTGATGATGAATGCATGAAAAGCTCAGCTCACGACAGGAGAAAATATTTTTATGTTTGAAAAACATGTTTATGTCTTCGGCTGCCAATAAAATAGATGTCGCTTATATGTTTATTCTTTTTTAATCGCCGAACTTGATTTTCTGCATGCAAGTTATTTTCGACAGAGTGGTACTTTAATTCAAATATTTCTAATAAAACAACTTTTAAGAAATATTTAAAAAATTTCTAAGTGAAGTTTTGATTTTCTTGTTCTTCAAAGATTTTGTGTGTGTGTGTGTAACATCTTAAATTTTCCAGACTCAATAAAACTTTAATATACACAGAGAATAATTTTAAAAATTACATTCGCAAAATCCTACATTGTTTACAATGATGTAGTTAATACAATACTTTTATTAACATCTTTTAATTACACTTATAGATTATATTTAATAAATTATTTTGATTACATGTGTGAATTAATTACTTATATCTAAATTAACAGTATAGTTTTTTTTTTTTTTTAATTTTGATAATATGCCATGAATTTTGAAGTTTTATAATAAATAATATAGCATTTGTATTTTGAGTAAAATTAAACAGAAAAAATGCTTAACAATCAGTAAGGATTAGATAATTTTAAACTTTTTCAAGAAGAAAATATGTTTGCCGTTACACACACACACACACAAATTCAGTTTTAAGAAATTTTCCATCTATTATCAGTGATAGTTCCCCAAATAAGTTTTAGAATTTAGTTTTTACAGAAAATTTTCTTTTAGCTTTAGAAACTTTTAGGGGGGAAAATGACAGCATTTCATTATGCGAAATATTTAAATGATGGCATATACATTTTAGATTTGTTTTTTTTATACATATCTAAGTGTATAAATCGCATCAAGTGCAAAATAAATTTAATAGAACACTTAATGTGTCTTTCTTTGAACTACTTATATTTAAAACAAGCTAAAAAACCAAGATTCGTTGATTATATAATAAGGTTACGAAAAGAAAGAAACTTTAGTGGAGAAATTTTGAACTTTTTCCTTGATAGTTGTGATTTTACAGTAAAAACTTTGATCCACGAGTGGCTTAAAAATGCCACTTTATACAGTTATAAGTTCGGTCTATTCTATATCAATCAATTTGCTCATATCATTATACTTCACAGATTATAAATGCTAAATATTTGAATAATTTTGCGAACTGCTGTAAAATATTAAATCTTGCTGCAATGAAGAAACTACCTACTAATTTATGCCCACGTTTATGTTTAACTCTTAGTTTACGGGACTTACCATTTTGACGATTAGGTATTTCATGAGCAAAATTTCGAAAACCGTTACTCTTATTCTTTTTCAATTTATGCTGAAAATTATGGGGGGAAAAGTATGTACCAAAATTAATTTATATTACGTCTTTTAAGGTTGTAATTTTTTAAAATTAAATTGCTTTTTTCAAAAAAAAAAATGCATGTTTACCTGCACCAGTCAGTTTGACGAGTGTCCGTAAAAATAGGTATAATATAGGAGAAAAATATCTGTAAACTTAGTGTTTAAAAACACAAGTTAAATCTATTATTAATGTGAACTTGAATCATAATCAAAAAAGTTGAACGCACAAAAACATACTGTTAAAGAAACTAAATGTGATAATAATATTTTAAGGGAAAATTTCTTTATATAGTTCCTAAAATTCTACTATTATTTTCCAATTAAAATTAATGATGTAATTGAAAAATATTTTTGTTCGTTAACTGCTTTTTTGTTATAAGAAGCAGTAATTCTTTTAGATAAGCATGATTTTAACACACACAGTGCTTCTCTCTTTTTAAATAAATAATGTGTGATGGTGGATATTTTTAATAAATTAGTCTTCAGGTAAACTAATTGAATAAAGAATCTTAATTCCTTTTTACTTCATAAGTACCTTAACAGTCACTTAACCTTTCTAATACATTCAGAATTCATGAATTTATCAATTTAGCAGTATTTATTAATTTAAAATCCACAAATATGAACTAGAACTTAATCACTGATCGAATGGAAATTATTTATGACAATTTTCCATTAATTATTCTAAAGAGTTTGATATGTTTTGACAGATTTACTGATTCTCTAACCCGAAGCAGATGGCAAAGCCCATGAAACACACAGTAACATGTTTTACTAATCGAGAAAATAGATGCCAAATTTCATATTTTACGACATGGTTAATGACGAAGGATTTAAGTAATTGCACCATTAATTATTTTTCTGAGAAGTTAAAATGAGGCAAATACTGCGTGCGTAAGTCATTTGGGAAACTCTCTTCTGAAGCTCATTATAAATTAAGGCACCCCTACACTTCCTTATTCGACACTTTAAATATACTTCAAGTCGGTTAGAACGTAAAATATAATTTTAATCGTAATTTTCTTAAAGGATCTTTAAAATAATTTTAAACTTAAAAAAAATCAGAAATATTTACAGTATTTATATGAATACATGATGAACATGAAATTATCAGTTCTTTTTAACTATGAAGTAAATAAATGTAGTTTTGAAAATACTTTCGAATGTGAATGATTAATAAGAAAAAACTGATTTAGAGTAGACTGATAGTCCCAAATTGAAAAATATTGTCAAGTATAAAAATAACGATGAAAATTGTACATTTTAAAAAAAAATATTAATCATACAATAGTAATAAAAAATGTCAAAAATGTATGTGATAAATCTTTATTTTCATTCGCTGTAATTATTTATCAAGAGGGGGGAGGGGGGAAGGACTCCCAAAATACACAAAGAGGGAAAAAAAATTTTAACACATTTAAATTTGAAACTTAAATAAAACAACAATTGTGTCCATGTGTATAAAATTATTTTAAAGTATTTTTAAAAAGTATATATATTATACAATATAAATATTATACAGAAGTTTAAAGTCCAATATTAAAAGAATACATTCAATACATCATGCACAATCCTACACATCTCTTCTTCACAATAGCGGACCATCCTTTCTGAACACATGTGTAGCAAGGCCACGTGTTAAACGAAAGATACGGAAGGCAGACAACAGGTTAATCTATTGCCCACTTGAAGAAGGAAAGCAATAAAAATGTCTTTTTGCCTGAGGAACCAAAAAACACAAAGAAGGGGTAGCAAACAGATGGTCATCAAAGGAGCTACGTTTCAAGAGAGACACGCAGAGGTAATACACCGCAAAACGTGCAAGTTCCAACCTGTTTGCTACAGGACTGTACATGATAGTGAGTGTTCAAATTGTCGAGAATTTTTTGAACCAAGACAGTCTTAATGTGCATCAACCCCTCTACGCGGTGGGTCTTCAGTGGCACCAGGAATCGAACTCACGTGTTCGTGACCATAATCACTCGACTTCCGCAGCCACCGAATATTGCAGAATTTACAGAGGACAGGGGGAAAGGGAATATATGTCTTGTCAAACCCCCGACTGGGTAACGCTGGCCCTGTGTTCGTGACCATGACTACTAGGCTATCGCGGTATATTCACTCATTGGAGTAGAAGGTAATGAAACTGCAGATTCACTTCAATTCAAGCTACGAGATGATAATTTAAGCACTCAGTAACTTTTTACACCTCATATATTCGATTCTTGTTCAAATAGAGAAAATTAAGATGTATGGTCCACTTCACCCGAAGCTGGTATTTAGATAAATGTCCAGGAATTTTGTGATTTAAATATTTTCAAGCAATTACAATCCAGTTTGGCTATACTTGAAACTTGATTCCCTAGACATTGCTTTTAAAAGAGGAGAAACTCAAATTTTCAATTGTTTATCCCATGCATATTACCGTATTCCGTCCAACATCATTAACTGCACACAAACATTTCTGAAAATCATTTCGAAGAACTGTAAGTCGCTTCTTCTCTTTTGGAAAAGAGTTTTGTGAGCTCGAATAAGATTAGCAACAACACACACAACAACAACACTATTCATTTTCTAAATATAAATCAACTGGTCGAAGAAAAAGGCTAGATATATGAGCCGAAACTGAAAACTTTCGAATCCTTTTAACGAAATAGAAAACCCAAGTCATTATTTTTCAGAAAATTCTTGAAGTTATCACAATGAATACGAACACAGTATTGCTCAACGAAACTTTATTCGTGGGAGTGTTGCAACTATCTTTGAACTCTTCTTTACTCGGTTGGGTAACGAGACCCGAGAGAGAGAGAAAGGTTTGAGATACTTTTTATGTAATTATTTTCTCTTACACGACCTCCTCATAAGAACCAAATATTCTCACCTAGATTCTTCAGCTCCAAAGAGTAGCCACCTTCACTTTTTTTATTATAGTGAGATTCAGATCGATAAAAATTTTTACTGTCGTATTCAGCAGGATCGTTTCCGAAATAGTTATAAAATGTTCAATACCAAAGGAATAAAACACTGCTGTTTTGAATACTTTTTAAAGTAATTTGGAGATAGTTGGTTTTTTTTTAATTCCCTCCTTCTCAAAATTAAAAATTCCTTTTAACAATAGTTTATATTTGTATTTTAAAAGGTTTTAGTGAAATTATGAAAAATTGAGACTTAACATCGTTTTGAATCCTAAATTCTGCCTTAAAATTGAAAATGCATCATTTATGTGAAATATTAATGATTGTGATTAAAAGTAGCTAGCATTTTTTAATATTTAGTACTTCTACATTAAAAAATCACGTTATTGTGCAAATTTATTTTATCAATATTACGGTTAAGGAACTTTTTTGCAATCATATATAAAAATGAAATACAAAATATTAAGAACAAAGAATTTTAATTTGTGTTCATTATTTTTTTCAATGCAGAGAAATAAAATACCACACATCAAGAAAAAGATACAGATATGCATGCACACTGCTGCAGTGGCGTATAACGTATACTCTCTCAACCCTCGTATCGCAGGGGGCAGGATTCTAGGGGGCCCAAAGTCTGACTGACGCCAAGTACGTGTAAGATCCGGTTTGAGGCACAAAACTTGACTTTGCAGGGGACTCAAATATTCCCTATTACGCCACTGCACTACTAGCTATCTAAATTGGACACCATGAAAGAATCAGACGTAAAATTTGCATTATGTGTAGACTTCGGATAAGACATGAATATGATTAGTATTACAATGCACATGCAAATTATATGAATTAGTTACGCCCTCCACACGTACTACATGAAGTGAGAACAAAAAGCTGTTTTTAAGTTCTTGCTGTTTTTGAATGTGTGTGAATGAGAGAGAGAGAGAGTATGTCTCAGCTAAAAATAAGAAAAACAGTTGTACAACTTACTCAGTTTGACAGGAGAATACTGTTCATAGAGATTGCGGATTATCCTTTCAAAAAATCAGTGTTCATGTTGGACAAATTATGCCATATTTATCTGAATATGAAATAGGTGGGTGTAGAAAGGACGGGTCGATTAATCAAAAAGGATATCATCAATCTCTTCACATCCCCGAGCCTGAAGACACACATGCTATGTACATTGCTATGATGAATCGAATTGCAACACAAGAACAATACCGCAAGAATTACACCCTGCTACATATAAATCTGTATCATCCGGTTCCATACATCGTCTAAAGCAAAGGTTCCCAAACTTTTTAGTCTCATAGACCCTTTCCATGTTTTCCGGTTTAAGGTAGACCCCTGGTTAATTGAATTTTTACAAATTTATCAATTGAAATGTCTTTTTGACAGCTGGTACTACTACTCCTACTTTAAAATAATTAAATTTCTAACTCTAATGAAGTATAGTGTTTAAAATTTAAAAAGCCCACGTTAATTAATTAAATTAAAAGTTAATATATAAAAAATGTTAAATTAACTAACTAAACGACAAATAAATTATTTTAATGGGAGGAATGAATCTCTAGCACTACAATACCAAATTTTCAACATTTAATATCAATCTTGTCTGGTTTAACCTTATATCTCCTCTGTTAGTATAGTCCAGTTTTTTTCTTTTCTTTATTATTATTTTGTATGTTTGTTTTGGAGATTGGCAACCATGCTGCAACTCCTCTACACAAACTTCTTCATATTAAAAAATGAAAAACTTCCTCTCGATATTCCATAAGTCGGGACAAATAACAGGTTTGACTTTTCAAAGCCAAAATTGCTGGCATGCGTTTCTAAACTTAAGATCTTCATTAGTGCTTATTACGATCAGTTCCTATTTTAATGTGACATTTTTTTTCAATATGACCATATGATTTCATTACTTACTGTGGTATTGCCATAGTCAAAGCATTTTTAAACCTGGTTTCAAAATCTGAATAAAAGGCATTTAACTGTTGAACGTAAGCTAAAATCTTCTAATGGATTGTCTGGGCCAAATTTAGAAATAAATTATAATTTTTAAAAAACTAAAGAACACACTTTTATACTGAATTGAACTAAAAAGTAAAAAAATAATTCTTAATATAAGAATAAAATAATGAACTAGAAAATTAATGTCATTGGGGTAAAAGCGTGGGGTGTTCTATAAATATATTAATTGTTATAGTTTCTAACTTTTTTTCAATTCCGAAATTGCACCCCACACTTTTAAACCAATGACATTAATTTTCTCGTTAATGATTTTATTCTTATATTAAGAATTATTTTTTTACTTTTTAGTTCAATTCAGTATAAAAGCGTGTTCTTTAGTTTTTTAAAAATTATAATTTATTTTTCATTGTTTAGTTCGATCTACAATAAAAGCGTGTTTTTTAGTTTTTTAAACTGTCATTTATTCATTGTTGAATTTATCCTTGAATTTGATATTTGGAGCCAGAATTACGTGGCTATTTTAGTTGGAATTGCTGGTCTTGCTCTTCAATTGATTTTAATTAAAGGGTCTGAAGCGTATTTATTCTCTCTGTTTACGGGGCCTCGGATGAGTCCCGTATCATTATATTAGATTCCGTCTCAAAAGAACAGGCCAAACAAACAAAATGTGTGATAAGAAGAAAAAAAGTTCGAATTAAAAAAAATTTAATGTACCATGTTTTTATAACGGACTAAAAAGTATAAAAAAAATTCCTCCTTCTCGTTTTTTTTCCTTCTTTTTTCACATTTCATGCATTGTCATCCACTTCCGAGATATGGTCCAAAGTTCAAGTCTCTAGCCCATCGGAAAGCCACACAGTTTAAAATCAATTACAAAAGTACACCCAGATAGACATTAAGAAAGCGAGTTAATAAAAACATGGTAATATTAAGTGTCAATCGTATTCTCACCTTTTAAACGTATTGCTATAATGTTAATTCCTATCATCACTTCTAAACGTTTTGCTTTATAAAAATAAAAAATATTTAGCAGTTAGAACAAAAATTATTTTTTTCACATCACCAGCCTTTTTTTTTATTTTCATTTTCAGAAAAATGTTCATATTATAGTAAGAAATCGATAACACAGACCCACCCTCCACTTTCTCACATACAGAACACTTTTTTTTTGTTTGTTTTATTTTTATAAACCACAAGTGTATTTTATACTTGCATATAAATAGCTTTAAATTAAAAACACTCTCTGTAGGTTTACACCTTTTTCTTTTAGTCGCTAAATCTGGAATTAGTCGCCAAATCTGAAAATGGTATATCGAATTAGTCACCAAATCTGAAAATTGTATGTGCAATAAGTTGCCAAATCTGGAAGTGGTATATGGAATTGTCGCCAAATCTGATTATCGTGATTCCTGATGATCTTGATTAGGACAATGGAACAAAATTATGAAATTATTGTATTGCCATCGGTCCTTGACAAGTATGCAAAATTTCAAATTAATCTGACCTTTTTAAGTGGGTGAAAATCAAGTTCCAAGATTTCGTTACATGCAAGTGAAACTTATAAAAGCGTGTTAAAAAAAATTCAGGATCTCCAGTATTATACTTTTTAAAAGCTTTTATTTAACTTACAATGTATGTATGTATGTATGTATGTATGTATGTATGCATGCATGTATGTATGTATGTATGTATGTATGTATGTATGTATGTATGTATGTTATGTATGTATGTATGTATGTATGTATGTATGTATGTATGTATGTAATGTATGTATGTATGTATGTATGTATGTATGTATGTATGTATGTATGTAATTTGTTCGGGTGGAATCTTGCAACTCAATTTCGAAGCTGATATCTTCCTCCCATTGAGCTGAAATTTTGTATACACGTTTAGTTTGGATGACAATGCATGTTTTGACCAATTATATTCCGATATTGCAATTAATTAAAAAGATATTAATTAAAAACGTTAAACTAGTTTTGGGCGCCAACTTGGATATATCTGCATTGTTGTAATAATTTTATTGTTACAACAATGACAAAAGTTGGCGTCGAAAATCGGTTTTCAGCCAAACTGGAATTTCATAACGTTGCGCTATTGACAGTATTAATTAACTTTGTCTAAAAAATAATTACATTTCTACAACGTAAAAACAATCTAATTTCTACAACGTATGCAATTTTTTTACAAATTTCTATCTATTTCCTTGGATTTAAATTCAAAACAAAAAAGTAGAACTATTTTTCAAGTAGATTGGTACATTGTATACCTTTCTCAACGCTGCCAAGTTAAACTGAGATGGAGTATTGAAGAAATTCTTTAAATAATTTATCTAACTTTAATCTATGAAACTCAAACAAAAAATAATTACAGAATCGGAAAGATCATTTTTTTAATGTATCTTACCCATCAAAAAGGAATCCGCTAGGAAAACAATAAGAGAAAAATATTATCTAGAAATGCAATATATTTTCGATTAAAAAATTAATTTTACACTAAAATGAAGTAATTTTTTAAAGAAATTTTCTAATTTTAAGCCTACGAGTAATTTAAATACACCTCATTTTATCACCAGTAATCTAAACACACACTACGACATGTGTCCTTAAATTTAATTACAAATAGAATCTGTTAATTTTATTTGAATTATTTAATTATTGATTTTTTCAAAATCAAGTTTCTAAAGATGATCTGAGCAATTAAAAAAAAATAGATTCTTACGTAGAAGATATTCAATGTCCAGCAAAAAATTATCATTATTTGATAAAACTTTCTTTTTTGATTACAAAATGCGTTTTTAGTCTTAAGCATTTTATTGATTAATACAAATATTTAAATGCCTTTTGAAGTTTTTAATAAACAATTAAAATTTTCTTCTAATATGTTAGAGAAATACATCCCTTATCTTCAAAATATTTCAAATAAATAATATATTCTTTAAGTTTTTCAAAAAAAATCAAAATTTCAATTAAACATTTAATAACTTTGTCATTTATGAAGATAATCTCACTAAACTTTTTTTTCGTGTGTAGAACAATGTTAGCCAAAATCTGCATGAAGTTTGAAAAAATTGCTTAAAAATTACGGATTTAAAAAAATTGTGTTTTTAGTCTAATACCAATTTGCGAGAATTAATTCAGCTAAACCAGGGATGGTGAACCAGCGTTCAATGAGTTGAACACGCTGAGAAACCTGTCCAGCGATAACTAAAAAGTAAAAAATAAATTAAATGTAAAAAAAAACTTTTTTAAGAACAAGCTTTTATTTAAACGCGCTAAAAAGAATAAAATAAACGTTTCCTTTAAAACTTTTTTTACTATCAACTTATAACGTCATTACACAATTTATATGATATAAAAGCTTGTCGCAATATTTAAGTACTCATTTTTACTTAGTTTGAATTTTTAAAAACCAAAATCAATCAGGTCAAATTATTTATTTTACTTGTTTATCTACACAGGTAAATCTCGCGACAAGCTTTTATATCATATAAATTGTGCAATGACGTTATAAGTTGATAGTAAAAAAAGTTTTAAAGGAAACGTTTATTTTATTCTTCTTAGCGCGTTTAAATAAAAGCTTGTTCTTAAAAAAGTTTTTTTTACATTTAATTTATTTAGCTTAACTCAGGAAAGAAAAGCTGAAATAGCTCGTGTTTTAATAAAATGATGCTGTCAACTTGTAAATGCAAATTAACCTCGTTATAAATTTAGTAAATAAATCTGTTAATTATGTAAAATTTATGGTTTCCACTTGATTGTAAATTTTCTTTTAAAACTAAAGTCACGATCTAGTTTAATGAGAGCCTCTATCATAGACCCCAATTACACCTCATGGACCCCCAAATAAATTTTTGTCTGACGTAGACTCCTTGGAGGTTGTCATAGACCCCTGGGGGTCTATATAGACCACTTTGGGAATCACTGGTCTAAAGCAAAGGAGAATTTAAGCAAACCATTCACTGCCTCGATTACTTTTGTGTACACCACTGTCATATGCGGCTGCAATGGAGAGCTCGTCGTCAGACATTGGATAAATGAAAGGTGCAACATCGCCATTTCACAAAAGTCATGATTCTACTTACAACTCCACAATGGTCATATCCGAATTTGGAGACACCCTAGCGATAGATTGCATGCCTCTAGAATTATATATGCATAGTCTTATCGTTACAATAAAAATCTGATGTTATGATCTAGGATGCCATTGGAGCTTGCTGTGGTACGTCTCTAAAGTTTGGAAGAGTGTCATAAAAGTTACTGCGAACAACGGTGGCTACTTAAAATTTGATTTCTTAGGATTCACAAGTCGAACGAAGCTTTTACTGTGTAATCATTTCACACTTGCTTATATATATATATATATATATTTATATTTAAATCTCTTGGCCTTCATTGTTTTGCATTTTGTATACATACTTGAGTATATATAAAATAGACGATTTTTCTATTTATTTTAAGAATATTTTTTGACTTTTAAGTAATACGGAAAAAATAAAAAATATGTACGAGGGAGAAAAATAGCTTGTATAACATTTTTTTTATTTCATTTAATTTTAAGCACTCCATAAACGTGTTTTCATTCGTATGCTTTTGTTGAGACAAATATTATTCAACTCATTGCCAACTAATGGCCACTCAAGCCAAGTGAGTTAATAAACAAACAGAAATTTATTAAAATTATAGAACAGATAATTTGTAAAATAATTAATTTTTAAAATTAATTTTATAACTTTATATGTATGCATTTGTAATATTAGGAATTTGTATTTTATGTAAACTAATATTTATATTTATACTGTGTATTTATATTGTAAATCTGGAAGCAATTTCCTTGTAACATTCTTCAGTTTACCGGATTGGCAACAGTCCGTATTTTGGCATTAAACTAGTTGCAATGTTTTGATGTTGTCTCCGCTAAGCCTAATGGAATAAAAATTTATTCTTCGAATTTTTTGCAGCAAATTTTAAAACTTTAACGTTATAGAACAAAACGTTCCATAACACTTTATTTATTTATTTATTAAGTTAACATCATTTAACTGTCCAAATAAAATTGTTTCATGTTTCTTTATTTTTCACCATTTAAGTATCTAAATTATAAACATAAATTTTTACAAATGCAGTCCATTCATAAAACAATTATTAAAATAAAGATTTCCGTTTTATATCATTGTACAACAAAAGCGGGAAGGAGAAAAATATTTTTCTTTCAAACGAACATTTTAGCTGAAGTTTCTTTAATAATAATCTATAATTCCTACTAAAAAATAAAAAAAAAAATTCAACATCTACGAATAGAATAAAATTCTTTATCGAAAATATTTTTCGAAATGCTACCATATTTATTAACCTTTGCCATTCAGATATTATACGTCTTTCTTTTCCTGTGACAAGCGTAATTTATTAATAACGGTGATTTATGTTTCGAGTACGCGAACCAGATGACAAGAGTTCCATAGATGAAAAATCTTTTGGTATTCAAACGAATGCAATACATTTCATTTATTCAAGACATTCAAAAATAATTTTAGTTATATTTTAAGTATTGTGTTATTGTCTAAATATATTTTCAGAAATATGTTTAATTTTAATTTAACATCTGAATACAAAGTTGTTTCAGAAATTAATAATATAAAATAATAACAAACAAGATAGTAAGAAACGTGAACAGTGATTTGTTTTAAAACAATTAATAAGAATTATGTGAGAGTGAATATAATTTATATTATTAAATATAAATCCCCGAGCCCCTCACCCGGGATAATTTATTTAATTTATGACATTAAACATAATTATAGTCCGCAACACTATCTAGCCTCACAGTGGCGTAACAGGAATTCCAGGGGGCCCAAAGCCTGACTGAGTCCAAGCATGTATTTGGTCTTGGGGGCCAAAATCTGACTTTGCAGAATCTGCTAATGTACGTTACGCCACTGGAGCCGCCCAAGGAACATTAAATTATTTATATTTTATTTACTGTGGTTCCTCTCTGTTTTGAGCGAGGAAATAACTTATATGGAAATAACTTTATATTCCATGTTAAATAACTTTTTATTCATTTTTGGTATAACTGTATTTTATGCTGTGAAGCCATGTTTAAATATAATTAAAGTAAATTTCATTAAATCAAAACAATCTAAAATATAAACAAGCAACGTCCCCCTTCCCTTCAATGGGTCGTGGTATAATTATCTAACGTTGACCGGTCTGGGGGAGCACAATTTATTTTGTTTCAAAAGTTAAAACGGCTAAATTTGCTGTTTAACCTTTTGCCTAGATCTTCGTTTTACCTAAATGTAAAGAGTGGCTATTGCATAAAAATTAAACACGGGAAAATATTTTGAAAAATATTTGTTAAACACATTTATGTAAATAAAAAACCTTATTAGTTCAAAAGAAACTTTTAACTTCTATAGATTAAATACATTGAAAGAAAGTAACAGAATAGATCTGTATTTATAACAATGAATGACATGCATAAATAAACCGGATAAAAGAAGCATTTAAAACAAATTTTGCATCCTAACATTTTGTAATTCCTTTGTTTCTAAAACAAGCATCGATTCTTTCGAGTTTTTCTCTTTCAAACAAACAGAAACGAACACCTTCAGCACTGAAAAGAAGAATAGTTTAATTTTAAATGTAACAGAGACCTATATAAAATAACACGTCAAGATCACAGACATTTTACGCAACACTGAGTTTACAACTCGTAACACATTACAAAAGAGACAACACGTTTCCTGTTCAAAATGCGACGCTGTCTTCCGCAATCACCAGTCCTGTCAATAGAACATGAATGGAAAAAAAAAATGTTTTTTTTTATTTCTTTTTTCATTCAGCCTTCGTACAAAGCATTGCCACACCTAGCTTCTCTAAAATAAAACAATACAACAAACATTGTGATCACGGAAAATTCTATTCAAAATGACAATGTGTGTGTGTGTGCTGTGTATTTTCAAGTAAAATTGTTAGGTCACAATAACTACATTAGAAAGGTGAACGCTGGGGGGGGGGGATTGCAACCAGAGTGGGTGAATAGTAAGTTTCTACTTAAATATTTTTGTCATCTTGATGTCAAAACATGTCATACAAAATTTCTCTGTCTGGATTCGAATCCAGAGAATTTTTAGTACATTAAAGTCAATTAGAAATTATAAATAAGTGTTATATTAGATATAAATTAAAATGTACAAAAGATTATCAATAAAAAAGTCAGTAGAATTAAATAAGTCTATTAGAATTATTTCTTAATAAACGTATTAACTTGTTGTATTTATAAAATAAATAAGTGATAAAATAAAGATATACGGATTTTTTTCTGTTTGATAACTAAAGATAAGACATGTGCACAATGTAATATTTTCAACATATATATAATATAGTATTAGGCGATAGATTTTAAGACAAAATTAACTTTTTACACGATGTGAAAATTAACACAATTTTAAAAAGCAAGTTTAGTAACGTAATGCAACTTCTCAAATGCAATTTTTTCGTTGTAATACAGAAATTACATTCTAAATTTAAATTCAGAAATTCTGATATCGTACCTACCACAAATGGTTGGCATGAAAATGAAACCTGGAAATGGTAAATATTCCTCGTAAAATAATAAACATCTCGATGGGTTTTTCTAGAAATATAAATTATTTAAAATTCACCAAATAAAATTTATTCCATTTTCATTACAAATTGTTGAGAAGGATGAAGATAAATTATAAAATACGCGCATAAAAAAAGAAATGTACAAAAACCTGAACAAATAAAAATATAAAAGTAATGCTAAAGCAAATAACAGATATTACTGAAAGTCCGTATTAAAATTAGCTAGTTCACACAATATTAAATTGCTAATCAAAAATTTAAAGGCAAAATGAGTTACTCTCTTAAACTATAAAATACCACAATACCATATGTCAATTACATAAGCTTCTCGACATAATGTAGTGACCGTGGTAGATAAGTGGCCATGGTCGTAAAGTAAGAGGTTCGAATCATTGTTACAAAAAAGACGTTGCGTAGAGGGACTGAAGTACACCAATCTACTGAAGTTCAAAGTCATCACGTTGTCGTGGTGTAAAATTCGGAAAGAGGAACACCAGTTCAGGTGCCATCTTTATCACTTGATTGGGTATAAAAAATGCGAGGTTTATCACCAAAAGTCCTTATGCTGCTTGATAAATAAAATCAGTCATTCGACATAATGTTGTTTTACGGAAATAATAGCTTGTGTGAAATACGTTTAGGAAAGAGAGAAAGAAATTTTTTAAAAAACCACTAGTAAACTTGATCATACACTTTTAATTCTGAAATATAGGAAATATTGAGCATCCGCTTAAAAATTACCATTTCCATGATGTTAAACTTTATAACTCCGAATAACTATTCACCAAAAAGATACTATATTTAATCTCCGATGCGATTAATAGTAAAAATATTCAAATGTGCTGTGAATTACGGAATAAAAAACTAAAAAATATGAATAACAAAATTAATGATTGATGGCAGTAATTTCAAGATGTCATTACCGATGCACCTTGTAGCTTCAAATACTGAAGGGTGGTTTTGGCAACCTTTAATCCTCACTATGTGATATTTTAGGAGTTTGTACCATGTGCTCAACGTTAACAACTTTCGTCATTTTCTAGTCTTTTTTCATTAAATGTGACAGCGACAATAATTTCTGCATCAGATATGACGCTATATGGTTTTTTTCGGCCAGCAAGGTGTGGCGCCGAGTTTTCCGGACTGCCGGGTTATCGAGTGCCGAGTTTTCGGGACTTTACTTTGTAACACCCGCCGTCCACCCAGCTAAAAGTGTGAGAGGAAGTGAAGGATGAGATTCGACATGATAATTTCTAATTATTTATTCAGCACTCTAATTAACTCAAAAACCAATCATTTAATCAGATTAAATAAGATGTTTCAATTAGAGCGAGGAGGTAACGTGACGAGAGTCGCGTATTCGGAGAATACTTCTAATAATTGATCCACTTTTATCAATCGATCTTCCACCTTAATATTTGCTTTAAACTGTAGATATGTGACTAATTGTCACTAAATCTCTTTAATAATTTAAATATCAAAACGCACATAAATATGACTAATACCTGAACTGTAGATAGTCTTCTTATCTTCTACTTTGTAATGCTTCAATCTCTTGGAAACGTCTATTAAATAGCAATTTTCCACTATTTAACTATCTATCTCTTATAGTTCTAACTTTCTATCTCTCTTCTCTCGCATTGACTTACTAACGCTCTTCCATACCTCTCCAATTATATCTCACTTTATCTCGCTTTAACTAACTTTTTTCTAGCAAGAAAAACCTGAATTATATATAAAAAACTTAATCTGCATATCACGGTTTCTTCTTCAGAAGAGGGTTGTGT